>CM057135.1:22988269-23213510 GCA_029964075.1 Patiria pectinifera
ACAGTGTTTCAGGGACATACTGCATGACTTCAAGAGTGACAGTTGTGAACACAACAAATGTACGTAATCCCGTGCTCGGAATAAGTGATATACATGTCATTTGCCATTTGGGAAAGAATTCCTTCATACACGGACAACGCTTATGTTTCCCTACAGCCATCAGAAATCCTAAAAAGTCAAATTTAGCAGTGAAAATATTAAAGCATTTACTTAGAAAACACTTAGGGTTGGTGCATAGGGTGTCAAGTGTTGTTCACGTATCGGACTCTTTCCGCCATTTAAATTGGCACTGTGTACCTGCACATTATGAACTCATACGTGTCTCTGCTTCATGATTACTTTAACACTTTGTTTTGGATTTTTGACAGGGAGGACATCAGTTTATTCAGTGTCTTTCAGAGTGTCTCTATTCTGGTGCACGGAACATGCTCTGTAGACTTCTAGTCAAGACCAAATAGGTAAGAGGTCATTTATCTGCTATTCAAATTTTGCATTTTTTGTGCTTTTATAAGGCCATTGAAAGCAAGAGTTCTACAAACCAATTTCAAAATGGGATCAGTATGTCGGGAGTTTGTTCACCAATCACCAAAAAAGTCACCGAAACTTATCCCACAAAATAACAACATTTACAGTGGCAATTTTTTTTTGTCAATCTAAGTCATGTACATCACCAAGTGCAAAGGGAAAATGACCAACACATTCTGCATATTGCATGCATGGCCTGTAGCGCGGACTGGCCGCCATGTGCGTGCATTGGCTGTCACATGGAAAATCACACCTTACTGGATCCTTGCATACACAATAATGAGACCTCAAATTTGTTTTTATGAAAGCAGATGCCGACAGGCCCACATGCACAGAAAAAGAGGTGAAGCTCTGTAAAGTAACTTGCAGAAATTCTTGTTTATACCTTCCTGATAGTTTTTGTCTTTCCCATTGATGTTTTTGTGTGGCATTTTGTGTTATCACGCTTCACAAATATACATCATTTTCATCTTCAGGATGGGAAGTCCAGTGTCTCCCAGTTCTCTGTTATCGGTCCTACTACATGGATTACTTTTTTAACTTCAGGAAGCAGTGTATTGTTTTCTGGAAAAGTTTAAGTACAGAAAATCACCCCCCCCCGGAAATTTGGCCCTCCACACGAAGACCGTAAGTTTATATACAAAAGCTAGAGACATATTGTATGTTATAATGAAGGCTTTCTTTTATTTTGATTTTAATAAAGGAATTCATTGTCTTGAATGCTTTCATTTGCAATTTCTCTACACAACTGCATGGGGTCAGATGGTTGCATGTTTTCAAGTCATCGAGGATGCAACTACAATCACGCAATAAAGATTGGTAGGTGCCCACTTAGGAGAGAATGCAAAATTAAACTAACAATTACCCTCAGGTTTAGCTTCAGATTGTATTCCTTTTAACAAGTTTTTGTGAGGGTACCCCTCATTTAATTTTGCATTCTTGCCGTAATTTGTTTAGAGTTGTAAACCTTGTGTGGTGCACACAAAAGTAATTGTTGCCTGTTGATTTGCCATTATATTAACAGTAATTATATTATTGGCAATTAACCATGGACAGTCTGGGGTCTATTAAAGATCTTGTGGGACAGATCACGGTCAATTAATTGATGAAGTTCAGTTTCAAGTCTCAGGCCAGTGCCTTTAGCCTCTGTTGTGAGATTTTATTACTTCAAATATGAAGGCAGGCCAGTGTAAAGTTAGTCCAAACTCTGAAGCATCAGGTTTAGTCATTGACCTGCCTTAAGTTTGAGGTCATAGGTGAACACTCTTAGTCTGAAGTTAGTCGAGATCCTCAAAGGTCAGACTGAGGTCCTTGACTTGCCCAAGTTTCGATGTCACGGGTCAATGCGTACTGTTTCTGTTGTGAATATTCTTTCAAACTTGCAGACCAATTGATGTAAGGCCGTGCACGAATTACATTAACTTGGCTGTGGCTTCTATTTTGAAAGTTTCTTGTAACTTGAAAACAAAGGGAGGGCAGTCTAGAGTCTGTTCAAGGTCAATCACCTGCTGTAGTTTTTAGGTCATAGGTCAATGCATATAGCCTCTGTTGTGAAATTTGTTCAAAATAGGTCATTTTGCGGCCAGTCAAAACTGTGAAAGGTTCAGTCAAAGTCAAGGACCTGCCGAGGTTTACAGGTAATAGGTCAATGCATATAGTCTTTTCTTGTGAAATTACGTCATAACTTGAAAACCAAGGGAGGTTTTTCGCTGTTGATTTTGTTAAAAAGGTAATAACAGCGTGAGGCCCCAGTCTTCAGCTCGGTCCCTTAAAAGTGGTCATCCCGCCACCCCGGTCATTATCATGCAGTGAAAACTGGGGCCTCACACTGTAATTCCCTAAATACTGTTTTAAAGAGCAAATTCTGAACAACAAGGTCTTGTAACGCGAGTGACTGAAATTGCCTTATTTTATCTTATAGATGTTTGTGCTCTGTAGTGCATTGAGTAGCTCCTTGTGCATGTGCTATTTTGGATACACAGTGAAACATCTCCATAATGTGCTCTGCACTGCTGAAGGTAGCACTTTTGTCAAAGCTCCACGTCTCAAGTCACGGAAACCATTTAGAACGTATGCCATTGAAACTATGAACAAGAATTAGTTCCACGAGAGCCACCAGGAGTATGCCATGAGAACATGGTCCAATGAATGGTAGGAACTCAACACAAACCTACATCTGTTCATCAGACAGCCTTCAAGAGCCAGCTGCGTGAAACTGAACCATGTAAATCAAAAGTGTAGGCAGATGGCGCACCAACTTAGTTAAATGGGAGATGGCAGGTGATCCCACCTGTGTCTGAACAGTCACTTCAACATATCTTAGATGACTGCCCTATCGACATACTCTTGGGACCATTTCCTTGCAGCTTACAATAAAGCCAAACGCCCACAAAACTTTAGTCGCCATAGGAAGCAGGTTGTCCCCAATTGAACTCATGATTAAATTGAACCGTCGACAACAGGTTTCCTCTCATATTCATTTGATATCTGGAAATTTTCTAAATTTTACCCTATGCACTTTGTGCAACGAAATGATAGCAGAACTCTGACGCATTAAGAACTTTAAATAACAGATTTATCAAAGAATTGAAAAGATTTTCAAGATGTTTATCATTTTAAGACATTTCATTTAACTAGGACAAAAACAGTTTCAGTCAGCAAATTGTGAATATCTTCATTCAAATTTATTAACATGAACATCAACGATATGAATTCATTGTAAATCGTTTACAAGTTACATATTGTGATGTGCCATTTATTAACTTTAAATAAATAAGTTACATGTGCCACACGTGCATTGTATGATCAAATAGTCATGCTAAGTCACTCACATAAGAGCAGTGGATTCTGATTGGCTTGTATTGTTTAAGGGGCGGGTTCTAAGTCACTCTGTGGGAATACTGGATTCTGATTGGTTAATGGGTTTTGTGCACTTGCTAATGCCATACACTGTTTGTACATGTAGATTATGACTGACATATGTTCAGGACTGTATAAAAGGAAGAGCAGGATCTAATAAAACTCACTTCTTCTTTTCCTTCGACTTATGATGGAGTGAGACCAATGAGAAGTCAAATCAGTATCCCGTGTCCAATTAATTGTTATACCAGCCGGGTCATCCACTGGATCCACCCAATCCACCAGTAATCCACCCAATCCACCAGTAATCCACCCAATCCACCAGTAATCCACCGAATCCACCAGTATTCCACCCAATCCACCAGTATTCCACCCAATCCACAAGTAATCCACCAAATCCACAAGGTTATCCACCCAATCCACCAGTATTGCACCCCCCCCCCCCAATAAAGTTCCACTGGTGCACGTTTCCAAGTCTGCTTTACGCTACCAAGGTCTGGAAGTTGGACCGTCGCCCAGTGTTGTGGCATACAACCGCAGGAGCTAAAACGCCATAGGGGCCTGGCTGAGGACGAAGGGCAACGCTCGTTACATTGGTGGCAGCGGTGGGATCCACTGAGGGCGACGGATAGGCAGATAATCCAGGGGAAAAGCAGTAGCTGAATAAGTGTGATCAAGTGGAGCTGGTACAGAAACAGAAATGGACAGCAAAGACGGGATGTTTTCAGGGAGTATGGGATACTCTGAGGGACCAACGGGAAGGGTGGTCAGCCGGGCAAGCATCAGACTGCAGCCGGTAGTTACACCATCGCCTCCTGTGTTAACGCCAGTATGTACAACTAGCACCACAAGGCCTCCACTGACAAGATCAACGGAAGGGACAGATGTCGGAGTGGAGGGGGTGGAGATAAAGCTGGGGGCAGCTGATGAAGAGACTGGAGGTGTCCGACAGAGAGTGATGGCCGCACAGGAACTTTTCCGGAGGAAGGAGGAAGTTGGGGAGGTGGCGTCATCAACTGTTGGCACATCCGAGCCTTCGCACAGGCCCAGGTACATGTCCACACCAGTAACATGGGGACCAAGACCCACTCACCGAAGTCCAACAGAGTGGTACCGGGCAGTGACCACACCTGATAGTGTGAGTTGGCCTAAATATCCAGAAACACTGCATGGGGGATCACTGGGGTCGCTGGATGGGCTGGCAGGATTTGGAGGGACTCTGCCTCAGGCCACTAGCAGACAATACGTTTTCCAGCAAACTCCAAGCATCTTCACCACTCCACTCTCAATGGGGGAAGTGAGATGTAATCTACAGGAGCAGCTGGGGGAAATGCCAGGACGGCATCTGTATACTGGGGAAGTGAGGGTGCCAGAGGTAGTGATGAGTACGGGACAGCAGCAACAGAAATTGGTGGGACGAGGGGTTGAGGGGCTGAAATCAGAACAGCCAGATGTGAAATTCCCGGCTGACCCGGAAGGGAAAAGTCCGCCCAAGGTTGCAGAGGTGGAAGGTGCCGGGAGAATTCACAGGAAACCATGTATCGTCCCTGACCGGTTTGCTGGAGCGGTTCCGTGGAGAGATTACAAGGCCCACTTCGAGTCCTGCGCAGTTATCAATGGTTGGAAGGCGGAGGAAAAAGCCTACTTTTTAGCAGCCAGTTTGAAAAATCATGCCCAGCAAGTCCTTGGGGACAGGGCATCAGGGGAGGTGTTGAGTTACGCTGAGCTAACAGCAAGACTAGAGAGACGATATGGGCCAGGAGAGCAGGCCGAGACGTTCTTAGCTGAGCTGCGGAGCAGAGTAAGGAAAGCAAATGAAAGTTTGCAGGAGCTTGGGCAGGGGATACGCAGACTCACGGAGCTGGCGTACCCAGAACTCCCAAGGAATAGCAGGGAAAGGCTGGCACGGGGGCATTTCGTGGATGCTATACCGGATGCTGAGATACGTGCAGGGATTTTCCGGGCTCATCCTGCTACGCTGGATGAGGCATTAAGGGCAGCACTGGAGACGGAGTCTTTTCTGAATGCAGAGAGGCAACGGCAGCGGAACCAAGGTATCCGACCAGATAGGAACACCAGAACCACGAGGCAAGTGGAATCTGTTTCAAGGGACGAGTTTGAGAGGCAGACAAGGGCCATGTCCGAACAAATGAGGTTGTTGCATGACATGATGTCGGGGTTGACTCAGGCGATGCAACAAGATACTCCTCGGCGGGTGAGCCGGGAAGGGGAGTGGATGCGTCAAAGCCAAGGTAGCAAGACTTCAGGAGGTCTTCCTAAGGCTCAGACGAGCTAACCTTAAGTTAAAGCCCAAGAAATGTCATCTCTTCCAGCAGTCAGTGAGCTACCTGGGTCATGTGATATCCAATGAAGGAGTGTCCACAGATCCGGAAAAAGTCCGAGCGGTGGAGGAGTGGCCAACACCTCAGTCTACAAAGGATGTGAGGAGCTTCATTGGACTGTCATCTTACTACAGGCGCTACATAAGGGGATTTGCACACCTGGCCAAACCCTTGCACCGACTTATGGAGAAGAACCAGATCTTCCAGTGGACAGATGAATGTGAGCAGGCATTCCAAGCCTTAAAGACGTCATTGACAACAGCCCCCATCCTTGTCTACCCTAAGGCGGAAGGAGAGTTTGTGTTGGACACGGATGCGAGCAACACTGGAATTGGAGCTGTCCTGTCGCAGAGGCAAGATGGGGTGGAAAAAGTCATTGCATATGCCAGTCGCACGATGTCGAAACCTGAGAGGAATTATTGTGTTACGAGGCGGGAGCTGCTGGCTGTGGTGTCATACGTAAAGCATTTCAAGCATTATCTGTATGGTCGGCGATTTGTGGTCAGGACAGATCATGGAGCGTTGCGCTGGTTACTCAACTTCCGAAACCCGGAGGGCCAACTTGCAAGGTGGATGGAGATCTTAAGCGAGTATGACTTTGCAGTTCAACATCGTGCCGGTCGGACCCACCAGAACGCCGATGCGCTTTCTCGAAAGCCATGCAGACAGTGCGGCAGAGACACTGCAGGTGCAGAGGACCAGCTTAATCCACCACAAGATGAGGCCAACGTGGAGACAGCCGAAGAAGCAGCCAAAGCAGAAACCTCAACGGAGGAACAACCCAAAGATAAAGCTACATCCACGGTCGAGGCAGACCGTGGTGCTAGAACTCTCAGCGCCCTAACACCGAAGCGGACCTTACAGGAGCTGAGGGAGCAGCAATTGGCAGACTCCACTATAGGACCAATCATGAGAGTGAAGGAGGAAGGGGATACGAGACCAGCATGGGAATCGATATCCACAGAGTCTGCTTCCACAAAAACATACTGGGCACTTTGGCAGCAGCTTAAGATACGACAGGGAGTCCTATGTCGACGATATGAGTCTGATGACGGGAGGCACGGCAGATGGCAGGTGGTTTTGCCAGAAAGCTTGCAGGATGAAGTTCTGGAGGAACTCCACGACAGCAAGACAGCACGTCACCAGAGGGTGTACAAGACGCTGCACAAAATCCGGCGGAAGTACTATTGGACAGGGATGTCAGCTGACGTGCGGACCAAGATCCGGCAATGCACAGTCTGCGCTCGAAGAAAGTCACCGGGGAAGAAGCCACGAGCTCCACTTCAGCAGTACGTGGTTGGGGCGCCAATGGAGAGGATTGCTTTGGATATCATGGGCCCTCTTCCAAGAAGTGACCGGGGTATGGCCTATGTACTCGTAGTTGGCGATCCATTTACAAAGTGGATTGAGGCGTATGCACTTCCGGACCAGAAGGCAACTACGGTAGCAGAAACACTGGTGGAGCAGTTTATCTGCAGATATGGTTGCCCGAAGGAAATCCACAGTGATCAAGGCACCAATTTCCAGTCGGCGGTGTTTAGGGAAGTTTGTAGACTGCTGGGAATCGACCAGACACGTACCTGCCCTTGGAACCCCAAGTCAGATGGGTTCATCGAGCGATTTAACCGGAGTTTGATCAACCTTGTTGCTCCGTTTGTGGAGCCGGGTCAGAAGGACTGGGATGTTAACTTGGCATACTCTATGATGGCCTACCGAAGTGCGGCACAAGCAAGCACGGAAGAGTCACCGTGTTTCATGCTGATGGGACGGGAGATACCTCTACCCCTGGATGCCCTTACGGAGCTGCCAGACAATTGTGAAGACCAGTTGTCAACGGATTACGCCAGAAACCTGCGAGAAAAGATGAGCAAGGCACACAAGAAGGCTCGAAGTAGCATGAAGGCGAACCTTCGGCGACAGAAGCGCAACTATGATCGCCATGTGGCGGGCAACAAAATAAGAGCGGGTATGTTCGTGTGGTTACACAACACTGCACGAAAAAAAGGGCTGTCACCTAAGCTTCAGTTCAAGTGGCTGGGACCGTATCTGGTAGTGGACCAGCTGTCTGATGTGACTTTTCGAGTACAAGAAACACCAAGATCCAAGATGAAGGTTGTGCACTATGACAAACTGAAGGTTTACACCGGCCACGAAAGGAGAACATGGCGAGTGGGATCAAGAACCAGCAGCCCTGTGGAACTGGAGGATGTGCAGGATCAATCGTGGCCAAATACTGCGGTGGACTCGAGTTCAGCAGATGATCCACTGAATGAGTCTAATGTGGAAGCCGGTGAATTCCAGGATGACGAAACTCACCTTGCATCAAGTGCCGACGAATTTCCGACAGCGGATCCGGAGGCAGAACCACCGGGCACAGCAGAAGAGAGCATGGGTAAAAACTTCACAGTGGCCTCGGAAGAGAAGGAACAAGATTCTACAAGCCCCCAGCCGCGAAAACATCGATATCCCCGGCGGCAGAGGAGACGTCCCACTAGACTACAGGATTACGAAGTTTAATCCTCGAAAAATAAAAATTGAAGAAATCTCCGAAATAATTAAACAAGGGCGCCACCACGCGGCAATGCGAGAAAGGGCAGAAAACTTTTAATTGGTATCCGGTAGGCAAAGAGCTACACAACGGTGACTTTTGCGGGCGCCGCTTCGCTGCATAGTGATAACGTACGTACGTACGCACGCGCGTACACTGTCGTCATTCCTTAGTTGAACTCGCCACAATATCGCATCGCACGTACATACTCCAGTCTGATTTGATCCACCGCAACCGAAGTGATCCACCGGGCCGTGTCTGATCCACCGCAACCTTAACCAACGTGATCCACCGCAACCAACGTGATCCACCGCAACCAACGTGATCCACCGGGGGACGTGCTTGATCCACCGCATAACTTTATTAAGGGGATTTTTGTAGATCCCTAGTGGACTGTATCCAAGATTCACCATGCTAGGTAGTCATGGTGGTGGCGGTCATCATGGTCGTGATCGCCGTGATAATGACAAACCACGAGCAGATGACGGCAACAAAAAGCAGGAAAAGCGGGAGCGACGGCAGGGGAGCGGGTCCCTCAAGAAGCAAAGGAAGGAGCAGGGTAGCGCTAGCGGTGCAACTACAAGTAGTAGGCCTACTACTTCCAGCCATCCCCAGCCCGATCATCATGGGAGGGAGCAGCAACCTCATCGTCCCCTGGGCAAAACTTCAACACCAAGCAGCCATAAACATGCCGAGCAGCACCAACACCAGTCTTCATCAAGCTCCACAGCCAAGAGGTACGTGTGTCCATTCCCCGAGTGCTGCAGGAAGTTTTCTCAAAAGACCAACCTTTCCAGGCATACTAAGGAGACCCATCCCCAGAAGGCGTCCAAACTCACATGCGAAACCTGCTCAGAGGAGTTTACCCGAAAAGCCAGCCTCCAGCGGCATGCCGAAAGACGCAGCCACTGCCAACCGGGAATGCAAATACCAGCCCCGACTGGCCTTCTGGCATCCACCGCAGCGGCTCCTCCAACAGTGGAACTCGCCGACACCCCTATGCCACCTGAGCCACAAGTGGAACTTCTTCCACCTGGTACACCCCCCACACCCCCATCAACTTCAACCGGTCACCCCAAGACAGGAGGAAAGTCTATTAAACTCCTTAGACGGTTGCAGGCAGAAATGGCCCCAGTCAGTTCATCCACCGAGAGCGAGGAGGTGGGAGATCGACTAGAAGTAACGACAACAATCCGGGTCTACAAGGGAACCATCCTGCACCACCAGGAACAAACGGTACAAGAATTTAACTTGTAAACTTCAAATTTAAGGGAGATAGATAAATCATCAGTTATTTTTATAATTTCCTAAAATTATAGAAGTCATCAATTATTTTTATAATTTCCTAAAATTATAGATAAGTCATCGGTTATTTTTATAATTTCCTGCAAACCAGTTTCAACAAAAATGTTAAGATTAGGATTAAGAGAGAGAGAAAAAAAATAATAACTTGCCCTTTAGTGTTATTGCAAAGAAAAATGTTGATGTTCATGTTGTTATAATTTATATAAAGTTAAAGTTAAAGAGTTGTGTAATAGTTTCGTATTTAAAGTTATTGCTTCAAACCGAGAAAATTAGGAAGAATATGATTAAGAGTGGAAATCATCATCTGGTAAATGTTAAGCTAAATTATGTAATTCTTGTCAGAGACATGTGTGACGAAAACTAGTTAGAATTACACGGATGTATAGTTTAAAATGTTTCATGCTAGAGTTACTGCCACGTGTTGTAATTATAATTTAGCACTGCATGTAAGATTTTTCAGTTGAGAAGTTATGAGACCTACTGAGTAAAAGATATGGCTGTGAAATATCTTTGTTTGTATGAGTTTAGAATGGGGTGGAAACGATAATTAGTTATTTAATTACTTAATACTTCAGAGTGGACTATTTCAGGGACTGAAAACTCTGGGGGGAGGTCATGTGATGTGCCATTTATTAACTTTAAATAAATAAGTTACATGTGCCACACGTGCATTGTATGATCAAATAGTCATGCTAAGTCACTCACATAAGAGCAGTGGATTCTGATTGGCTTGTATTGTTTAAGGGGCGGGTTCTAAGTCACTCTGTGGGAATACTGGATTCTGATTGGTTAATGGGTTTTGTGCACTTGCTAATGCCATACACTGTTTGTACATGTAGATTATGACTGACATATGTTCAGGACTGTATAAAAGGAAGAGCAGGATCTAATAAAACTCACTTCTTCTTTTCCTTCGACTTATGATGGAGTGAGACCAATGAGAAGTCAAATCAGTATCCCGTGTCCAATTAATTGTTATACCAGCCGGGTCATCCACTGGATCCACCCAATCCACCAGTAATCCACCCAATCCACCAGTAATCCACCCAATCCACCAGTAATCCACCGAATCCACCAGTATTCCACCCAATCCACCAGTATTCCACCCAATCCACAAGTAATCCACCAAATCCACAAGGTTATCCACCCAATCCACCAGTATTGCACCCCCCCCCCTAATAAAGTTCCACTGGTGCACGTTTCCAAGTCTGCTTTACGCTACCAAGGTCTGGAAGTTGGACCGTCGCCCAGTGTTGTGGCATACAACCGCAGGAGCTAAAACGCCATAGGGGCCTGGCTGAGGACGAAGGGCAACGCTCGTTACAATATTCATGTACAGGTTTTGTTGACTTTATTGGTGGAAATAAACAAAGATCGTACACTTGAAATTGATTGCTGGTCTGGAATTTAACAGATTTTGACATATTTACAAATTTAATTTATTGAATGAATTCATTAATAAAAATTACCACAAATTAACATGTACCATGGAGATATGTATATATACATGTGGCGATTCATAATAATTTGAAAATCATCAATACGTATTTTGTCACCACGTGCTTATGCACGCCATACTTTTTGGATGCAAATGTATACATTGGGGCATATATGACACAGCGCACAAAAAGCCAGTGCATGCTGCAGACGCAGGGAGATAACGCTGTTTGGGCGTACTGTTATTGAAGTGCTAGACGATAACTTTTCTTTTGGCTTAGCCTGGCATAGCCAGACATACCTAGTCTGCGACGTGTAGACCAGTTCGAAGGCTTTCCCCCCAAGCTGTGAGCTGTGCAGTTGTGTGTATCCTTAAATAACCGATGCGAAAGGCACTGGGGTAGGTTTATCTGTATAATTTATTATTTAATAATATTTATAAATCAGACCGATTACTTTGTTAGAAACTTAATTGTCACCTCACTTATTGTAATTTTTCAGGGTTTTTACTTCTACTGAAAGAAGTCTTGTCTTCGGGATAATAAAGCTAGATAAGAGATAGATCTGAAGCTTGTCATTTGTCATGTCATCTGTTGAATAAAACAACGGCGAGGCCTGCCGACGAGGCGACCCTTGATATGTGGCTTTCCAGCTACTACAGAATGGCGACGAGGATGGGATGACATGCCGTTTTCCACTTCCAGACAAGACCCCTAGTGTTAAATTAAGTTCGAACTTATCATTATAGGGCTGTATCAAAGATTTGTATATAATAAAATTGTTTTAAGAGTTTAAACAAACTTGCGATTATTTGAAGAAGCTTTAAGCTTTGTTCAAGTTTCAATTTCAGCCCGTCGTGCAAGTTGGCACATGGTTTGGAGTTACATGTAGAATATCAGGTCGTGTAATTTGTGTTTTTGGTCCAATTGATATTTATTTACACGATTCACGTCGGTATTCATGGAAAATTAATGATACACTGTAGTGATTGACTGGCGATCGTACATGTTTTTGTACACAATGAAGATGTCACACATGTGTTAGTCTTTTTAAATTATATTACTTTGATATTTGCATCATGGCCTTACCTGCAGATGTGGCTGATGCCATATTGCAATCGAACCAAGCTCTCGCAGACACTCTTGCAGGGGCATTTCAGAATTTAAAGTACCAGCGAGTCAGCACAGTACGACTGGTGAAATTTTGTGGGCCTCCCACTAGAGCTGGGGATCAGACCATACATGAGTGGTTGGCCGATATCGGGACATATTGTAGGCAAGTTGGACTTGGAGATGGGGAAAAATTGAGTACTGCCTTAGATTACTTGGGCGGGATTGTCAAGGAAGAAGTGCTCTGTACCCCTAACCAACAAAGGGATGATTTCAATAAGCTTACCGCGCTGCTGAAAAAAAACGGTTCGGTTCTCCAGAGTCCGTTCAATCCTTGACAAGAACCCTGTACGGCCGAATGCAGTTGCAAGGTGAAAGCCTTACGGATTACAGTCGTGTACTTATTCGGTTGCACGATCGGATCGAAGCCGCTGCAGTAAATGCGCAAGAGAAAAATGCACTTGCTCAGCTTCGAGAAAGCACCTTGAAAGAACAGTTCATGAAAGGTGTGGAGGATATCTCAGTCAAGCGAGAATTGCGAAAACACTCTGTCATAGCCGGGCCGATATCTTGTTTTGTGAGCTGCGTGAGTTTGCGTTGGAATTATTTCCTACCACGGAACAGTCACACCCCAATAATTCGGCGCCTGATGACTCTGATGTTGCAACTGCTTATAGGGCCGCCGCAGTACCCGATAGCAAAGCGCTTTCTGAAGTTCTAGAGAACCAAAAACAGCTTGTTACTTCTGTACAGCAATTAGTAGCGCAGCAGACCTCGATGAATGCAGACATAAAAGTCATTTGTGATGGTGTGAAGCACTTGCTAACTTCACAGCGGCCTAAAAAGCCTATGGTCAAATGCTCATTCTGCAACAGGCCGGGGCATACTGCTGAAAATTGCTACAAGCGAAAGCGAATCGAAAATACAAAGCCTGTAGAACTTGCTGGCAAGAACGCAGAAGGCCATACCTCGGGAAACGTGGATCCTCCTGTGGGGGCTGTTTGGTTAGCTGTGGTGATTTGGTGAATAACACACAGCGAACACCCAGGATTCGGATCTCTATGATACTTTATTTCAGCCACTGAAAGTTGGTGTGCAGCGGACAGGCCAACAGCGGAGGCGATGGCAACGTGAGGAATCAAAATAAAAAGAGAGAGAAAACAAAATAAATCAAGTATTCCTTGAAAGTTAACTTAAGACAAAATGTATACATGTATAGTTTGAAAATCATCAGTTGAGAATTTTGATGCAAGATAACGACAGATTAAATTTAGGAACCGTCAGGAAATTAATTACCCTGGTCAGTTTTCCTACTGGACTTTAATGAAAGCCTAATTTGTTTACCGTATATGGACTTACTTACTGACTGCAATGACAAAGAGTTTACTCTGGTTGTCACTTGAGTCATTAACATGTAAATTGAAATAAAGACTGTGAATCAATATTTACATGTATACGAACTATTCTGAACGTACCGCAAGAGGGCCTCCATTTGTTCATCGATCGAAAAGTTACAGAAAAGTTTGACCTAAATTACCCATTTAAATATCCCTTTAAACGTTACCAAAGTTGTCCCACAATTGCTATATTCCCCCCAAAGTATGATTATCTAAATTAAATGGAAATTACAGTTAACAAAATAGAGAAATTTACCTGAAAGTTGGTGTGCAGCGGACAGGCCAACAGCGGAGGCGATGGCAACGTGAGGAATGCCAAGGCCGCCGCAAGGTGGCGCTGTTGCCGCACACCGGTAAACTTACAAGTGCATCGTAACTTACAAGTACGTCTGTCGTCCCTCACACTCCGTCGCAGAGGGCAGTGTAACGGAGGCTCATACCGTATTTTTGCCCACGGACTTTGTACCCGATATTTCAGTTGTTTCTAATGCTGTTATTGAAAGGGATGAGCCACTGGCCGGGAGTGTCAATCTTTCCGCTTCCGAGATTCGTAAAAGGCTCCTCGGTAAATGCCCTACTTCAACTGTGAATGGGGTCACCACAAAGTGTTTGCCTGACACAGGCGCTGAGGTCTCTTTACTGTCAAGCCAGTTTTATCAACAACATGTAGCAAACACCTTGGGGAAATTACAGCCCGTGGGCAAGCTCATCAAACTGATGGGCGCCAATGATCTCGAAATCCCAGTAGAAGGTTACATAGAGACCTCATTAGAAGTTTTGGGCCAAAGTTTTAAGGCTACTTTCTTAGTTTCTAGAGAGACGGCAGCATCCGCTAACGTCTCCCAGAGAAACCATTGCCCCGTGATACTTGGCTGTAATATTTTGAGGCGAATTGCAGCCAATTCGAAGAGAATTGGGTCTGTTCAGCTAGATCCAGACTGGGATCTAGCACTCCGTTGGTTGCAAACCGCGGTAGTGGTTGATGACCTGCATACCGCAGAGTACACGTCAGCAGACGTGTGAACGTGGTGTTGTGCCCCCGCAAACCGTGGCTAGTGTCAAGTGTATTTTGAATGACCACGACTTAAATTCGTTGCATAACAAGGAGTTTTTAGTGAGCAGCATTCCCCTTTGCTTGTCTAACAATGGTAGTTTCCGAGAAGTAAAGTCGGGTAACGAAGATGGTTCATTGGCCATATGTCAGGTGCTTGAAGGCGTCGGACAAATTGACGGTGCAAATATTAACGTGTATATAGCAAATGCTAGTGCAGAGCCCTTGATTATCCCGGCGTTCACTCAGGTAGCAGTTTTATCTGCAATTAATACTGAGGAGCACATTTTCCTTGAGCAGGATGGGGATGGGCTTCACGTGTCAGTACACCGTGTTGTAGCCAGTGTTCGCAAAGAAAACGAACCGAATGACTCCATAGATAGCAATTTGCCTTGCAACGAGCATGAGTTAAAAGAGGATGCACTGACAGATAGCCCAAATAGGGAAACCTTTGTTTTTCCAGACGGCACCAATTTTGTCATGCCTCCGGGTCTTACCCTTAAACACTTGGCACCAGAAGACGCTATTAAGGCAGCGGAATTAATTAAAAAGTATATCGATTTTTTCTCAGCCGGGCCCTTTGATTTGGGTTATTGTGACATCATCCCTCACAAAATACGGCTGAGCAATGATACTCCAGTGAACCTTCCTTATCGGAGAATATTACGTTCTAAGGTTGGAGAAGTGAAGACCCTGCTTCAGGATCTTCTCGATAGGGGCATAATACGTCGATCATCTAGTACTTACGCAAGTCCCATCGTTCTTGTGCGTAAGAAAAGTGGCCAACTCAGATTATGTATTGACTACAGGTGCTTAAACGCGAAGACGGCCAAAGATTCATTTCCATTGCCGAGGATAGACGAAACCCTAGAGGCTCTTGGTGGCGCTAACCTTTAGATATGGCCCATGGCTACTTCCAAGTAGCCATGGAAGAAGATTCTATTGATAAGACCGCGTTTAGGGTACCTTGGGAACTCTATGAATTTTTACGTCTTCCCCAGGGTCTCAACAGCCCAAGTACGTTTCAGAGAATAATGTAACACATTTTCGGAGATCTGAACCTGTCGGAGCTGATTCTCTATCTAGATGACCTGTTAGTTTACTCTGCCACATTTGACGGCCACATTGAGAGACTTGACAAAGTTTTCAGTCGTTTCAAACAATACGATCTCAAACTAAACGGGTCAAAGTGTCAGTTATTCAGAGATTCCGTGGTTCATTTGGGTCTTGTCGTATACTCTAACGGAGTGTAAGTAGATCCTGATAAAACCGAACGAGTGAGGTCTTGACCTACCCCAACAACTGCAAATCAACTGCGTTTCTTCCTTGGGTTAGCCTCGTACTACAGGCGTTTCGTGCCATTACACGCGCTCACCGGTAAAGCACAATCAAAAGCAAGGAAGGCCACAGCCCCATTAGTTTGGACAGAAGAGGCCGACGTAGCTTTCAATGTTTTGAAAGACGTACTGTGCACGGCCCCCGTCTTGGCATATCCGTGCTTTGATCGCGACTTTGTACTTGAGACGGACGCTTCTGCTAAGGGTTTAGGCGCGTGTCTCTGTCGGGCTGATGACAGTGGGAAACTTCACCCAGTCGCGTACGCGAGTCGAAGTCTACGCGGAGCAGAGAAAAATTATGCCGATTTATCCAGTTTCAAGCTGGAATTACTCGCCTTGAAATGGGGAGTTTCAGAAAAATTTCGCGAATACCTTCTTGGTCACTACATAATCGTATGGACTGACCATAACCCTCTGTCTCACCTTCAAACGGCAAAACTCGGTGCTACTGAGCAGAGATGGATAGCCCAATTAGCACCTTTCGATCTTGAGATAAAATATAGATCCGGGAAGACAAATAAGTGTGCTGATGCCCTAAGCCGCTATCCTCATGTCGCCTCAGTAACCTGCGTTGAATAACAGAATTATGGACTCACCTGCGAGGGTTCATAAGTACCCATTGATGTGTCAGCTCAGAATGCGTCCGAAACGCATACCCAAAAGATAGAAGGCACATCACAGGAGACCGCCGGTTCTGCACCTGCGGTGCTCCCCTCGTTCTCACATGAGGAGCTTGCCTCCCTTCAGAAAGAAGATCAGTCTTTACGAGTTGTGTGGGACAGTTGGTACAAAAAATGCAAGCCTTGCCAAAATATGGGTGATGTTAAACTCACTTCCGAAGTGCGTGGTTGGTTGAAAGAATGGCCACGAATAACAGAACACAATGGCGTTTTGTATAGGGAAACTGTTGACCCTGCAAGAGGGACTGTTTTCCAACTCTTTGTTCCGCAGAAACTCCGTAAGTTAGTTTTTGAAGCAGCACACGACCATTGGGACCATCAAGGCATTAACAGAACTTCAGCAGCGCTGTTATTGGCCGGGAATGACGAATTGTGTCCGAAATCACGTTCAGACGTGTTTTCGTTGTACGTTGACGAAAGTACCAACGCCAACAATTCGTTCGCCAATGCGGCATTTGCTGGCGTTTCAACCTGTTGAACGCCTTGCTATCGATTTTGTCAAACTTGATGTCGGTAAGGGGAAGATTAAAAATGTTCTCGTATTTACTGGTGCCTACACTAAATTCTCCCTAGCACTTCCATGTAGGGATCAAACAGCGCCTACAGTAGCTCGTGTCTTGCGGGATCAGTGGTTCTCACATTATGGCACTCCAGCCCAAATTCATTCAGATCAAGGCAAAAATTTCGAGCTGTGCAATTTATATGGCATAAAGAAAACGAGAACCACTGCTTACCACCCGCAAGGCAACGGGCAAACCGAAAGGTTCAATCGCATGCTTTGTGGCCTTATCAGATCACTTGATGGTAAAATTCGTCATAATTGGCCAGATTTTCTGCCCCATCTAGTACATATCTATAATACCACTCCGCACAGCGTAACGAGGTACCCGCCTTTTACGCTAATGTTCGGCCCAGATCCGGTTGTTCCGCTAGATCAACTACTGAATAATACGCGTACAAACTGGAATGAACATACCATTCAGAAACAGGCAGATATCATAAGACAAACACATGAAATAGTGAGGAACCGACTAACTAAAGCTGCCAGAGCAAATAAACAGAATTCTGATAAGCGTGCCAAGGCCAGCGCGATTAATGTTGGGGATCGTGTATTGATTAAGCAGTTAGCTCATAAAGGTAGACATAAGTTGGCAGATGTGTTCAGCGATAGGTCATTTGTGGTTGTACAGTGCAACTCACATCAAGACCTTTACTTAGTTAGACCAGCTAGTGGTGGTGAGGCTAAATGGGTGAACCGACAACTGTTAGTGTTGGACCCAAGAAAAGAACCTGACTTACCTGAGTCTACTGACCCATTCCAGGGCCTACCTGAAGTCCCATCTGAGCCCGATGGTGCAAACCCGCTGTTATATATTTCAGATGATGACGATTTGGTCTTGACCTATACTGCCCCAAAGCAACCTCCCCCAACCATTCAGCCTGAGACCTGGCAAAAGGACTCTTCTTCACATAATCCGCCGTGTGTTTCCGATTCCGATAATCGTGAGACACCGCAGTCACGAACAGAGCAAGCAAAAGCTCCTGATCTAGATCCCTTAGGCGAAAACCTACGACGCTCCAAACGACTTCAGGAGAAATGTCGCGGTCGGTGGCCTAACCCCATTACGTAGCAATTGAATTCTCATCGACAGCGGATTGTTTGTTAAGAAAAATTAAATAACAGGATTTGGATTCGGTGCCATCCCTGAACGGGAAAGAGCTGCTTATTTTCATAACTGTTTGTGCGTGCCCTATAGGCATACTCTAGGTTTAACTGTAGGTTACTTTATTATTCACCTTCGGAAATTTATGCTAGTATCTTTTTTTTTGTCTCTGAGACGATATAGCGTCATTTCCTGCTTTATTACAGTTTTCGAAGATGACAGCTATGCGAGAAGTATATATCTTTGGACACTCGTTCCCCGCACGTCTAACTCGACTTGCACAGCAGCGTGGTCGGTCTATTGCATTTCTACTCAGAGTAACCGAGCAGTACACCGTTCAGATTGAGGGACACCCGGGGCTTACCTATTCCCGAATCTTTGGCAATCTGGCTCACTATCTTAGTGGAATGCAGATGGAGAGAATCAGTTTACTCTGTGTAGATATGGGTATGAATGATCTCTGTGATAAGGATTCCACACCAACAGTTGTAGTTGAGAAAATTCGTAGATTCCTCCGGGAATTGGAGAACCATAACATCCATCCGCAGCAGGTGGTATTCTTTTCGGTAATCCAAAGGTCATACATTCACAGACGCAACCAAGTTACGGTGGAAACATTCAACCATCGAGCCCGAAGGTTTAACAGGTCGCTCAATCGCGCCCTTGCGTACCACCACCCAGAGGTACGTCTCTATCCTCAGAGAAGGATTAACTATCCAAAATACCTGGCCGATGGATGCCACCTGACTGCGAGTGGAATGGACAAATATATTCATCAACTACGGGATGTGATAATTAGATATGGATAATCATCCTGTTCTCATAAACATCATTACAGTGATTACCTTTATATAGAGTTTATCTGCAGTGTTTGCTCTTGACAAGTGTATCAAGAGAACCCGGGGCACTTTTTAACTTTTATTTTATATTGTTTAACTTACACTTTTATATCCATGGTTCATACACACTATATGATTTATGGGAACCAAAGTCGAAGCTCAAGTAAAGCTAGTTCACATTATTGATTATCTTTTCAGAAAACATTCTGCGTTAAATAGCGTGTGACCAAACTTGTATTGTAAGGTTACTGCTGATTTATACTTTTATTTCCCAAAAGGAAAAATGTTGAATTATATCGTACCCACCATAAGTAGTTCAGTACGAAAACCGCTAACTTAATATGCTATTATTTGTGCTTGACTATTGTCATATATTGAGTCTTGAAATATCACTCAGTCACTTTGTTTGCACGTGTAGTTTAAAAGTTACTGAAATGTACGGTGGCTCGTATTCGCCAATTTGTTGCGCATGTCCTTTTTTCTTATGGCGTTATATCGCCGTACTATGGCGTTATATCGCCGTACTATGGCGTTATATCGCCGTACTATGGCAATATAACGCCGTATTTCATTGCGTTATAACGCCGTATTTTATTGCGTTATACCGCCGTATTTTATTGCGTTATATCGCCGTACGATGGCGTTATATCGCCGTACTATGGCGTTATATCGCCGTACTATGGCGTTATATCGCCGTACCGAAAATCAACAGTGACGTCGCCATTTTGTAATGCAACACTACAAAAGCCAATTAGCGCCACTATGTATATATGTTACAGATTATTTGATTCGTTATTACGGATTATTAATTCGTTATTACGGATTATTGAATACGTTATTACGGATTATTAATTCGTTATTACGGAATATTAATTCGTTATTACGGATTATTAGTTCGTTATTACGGATTATTTAATTCGTTATTACGGATTATTAATTCGTTAATACGGATTATTTAATTCGTTATTACGGATTATTAATTTTCTCAACCGTTTATTCTCTATTTATTTTTTAGAGGGGACAGGGTCATCCCCCAAACCCATTAAATTTAAAGCAATATTACATCGTGCCTCTTTTTCTTTCCTTTTTTTCTCTTTGTTTTCCTTTCGGGTCTGAATTAATAATCATGGGAGAAGAATAATAAAAGTTGCAATAGCCATCCTTTGCACTTCACAAAAAGCTGGCGTTTTGAAGAATATAAATGATAAATAGTGATAAGTTTGTATACAAAGTTAATTGACCCATCCCAGGGTACCAGATGCCTGATATGCTCCTCCCACATCTGAAATTATTTGAATGGAAACCCAAATATCTGTAGTACATGTGTGAAGTTTCAATTCAACCTGTTAAAATGATTTGTTGTCATGGTCATTAAAAAGTCAGCACTCTCGATCTCATGCGCACTCTCATGTAAATTAAACATGGTCAATGTGATGGGGAAAAGATAACATTTAAGCCGACCTCACGACCTGTTTTGGTAAATGGACATTTTGCAACGAGAGTATGCCCTATTTACATAACGTAAATTAAACATGGTCAATGTGATGGGGAAAAGATAACATTTAAGCCGACCTCACGACCTGTTTTGGTAAATGGACATTTTGCAACGAGAGTATGCCCTATTTACATAACGTGGTGTCAAAATAACCACAGGACATCCGAAGAACTGTTAGAGAAACTTGGCAGGGTTTAAAAAGTGCTTTGCGACGATATAAGGAAAAATGAACATGGAGGGGGTTGCGCTTCCTCCCCCTCCGTATTTTGCGCCGCTCTTAAGTTAATTATTCGGACCTAAAATCACTCTTTATTCATAATTTCATATTTCACAAGTGCCAAGGTAAGGCACCAATACAAGCTGTTTTTTAAATGTTTTCCTTTACCGTTGTGTCGCAAGGGTATGAGCGAAAAAGAAAAGGTGAGGGTAAAGGCCATGCCCCCTGTGCTTTTTGCGCATCTTTGAAGTTAATTAGTCTGATCTAATCACTCTTATTTTTTCCACAATCTACGAGTTCCAAGCTAATGCTAGTTGGTTTGATTTTGTTAAAATTTGCCGCATGCCGCCAATGGGCCTTCGTCTGATTGAGCGAGATTTAAGACCGGCCATTCTGTGATCAGGGTCGGTGATACTATGCTCTGAGACAATCTGGGGATTTGTTCCCGAAATGTTGCATTTTGATTAAACCCTATCCAGCTCTCAGTGCATTTTGATCACGTGCTCTCCGCATGTGAGTACCAGATTTATTTCGTAATAACGAATTAAATAATCTGTAATAACGAATTAATAATCCGTAATAACGAACTAAATAATCCGTAATAACGAATTAATAATCCGTAATAACGAAATAAATAGTCTGTAACATATATACTTCCAGTGGCGCTAATGGGCTTTCGTAAGCTTTCGTAACCAAATGGTATAACGCAAACAAATACGGCGTTATAACGCAATTAAATACGGCGATATAACGCAAAACTACATAGTACGGCGATATAACGCAGTAGTATAGCGATATTTCGCCATAGTACGGCGATATAACGCAATAAAATACGGCGATATAACGCAATAAAATACGGCGTTATAACGCAATAAAATACGGCGTTATAACGCAATAGTACGGCGTTATAACGCAATAGTACGGCGATATAACGCAATAGTACGGCGATATAACGCCATAAGGAAAAGGGACTTGCGCAGCAAATTGGCGAATATGAGCCACCGTAGAAATGGAACCAGTTTGTGTTGGGTAAGATTTGGAATAGGAATTCCAAAAGCAGGAATATTGTGGCAGATTCACATATTTGAGTCATACTTTAAATGTATATATGCATGCAAGAGGATATATAAAGAGTAATATGTAGTTACCCTTTTTGACTTATTTAGTACAAAACCAATCCGGGAAAAAATTGATTTTTTTTTACTTATGGATCGTTCGAGGGCGACTGATCCTTAAAGCAGGGAAATTGTGGCGATTCATAATAATTTGAAAATCATCAATACGTATTTTGTCACCCCGTGCTTAGGCACGCCATACTTTTTGGATGCGAATGTATACATTGCGTGGCAAATGTATACATTGGGGCATATATGACACGGCGCACAAAAAGCCAGTGCATGCTGCAGACGCAGGGAGATAACGCTGTTTTGGCGTACTGTTATTGAACTGCTAGACGGTAACTTTTCTTTTGGCTGAGCCTGGCATAGCCAGACATACCTAGTCTGCGACGTGTAGACCAGTTCGAAGGCTTTCTCCCCAAGCTGTGAGCTGTGCTGTTGTGTGTATCCTTAAATAACCGAAGCCAAAGGCACTGGGGTAGGTTTATCTGTATAATTTATTATTTAATAATATTTATAAATCAGACCGATTACTTTGTTAGAAACTTAATTGTCACCTCACTTATTGTAATTTTTCAGGGTTTTTACTTCTACTGAAAGAAGTCTTGTCTTCGGGATAATAAAGCTAGATAAGAGATAGATCTGAAGCTTGTCATTTGTCATGTCATCTGTTGAATAAAACAACGGCGAGGCCTGCCGACGAGGCGACCCTTGATATGTGGCTTTCCAGCTACTACATACATGTAACTGTAATTTCTGCATTGAAGGACATGTATGTAAGGGTTCTTTTCACTCATTTCATTGTACAAATACAATTGTTTTATTATTATTTTGTAACATCCAGCTTGTAATCCAGTTGAGTTCGCCAAATTATTTAATAGCTTAAGTTATCATTTCATATTTGTTTGTAATATGGTACATATTAATATTTCTGTACTTGTTAAATAATTCCTTTATGACTCGGAGGCAATTAACTGCTGCAAATGTTACAATCCATTTTCATTTGAGTTGGCTAATTTTGATTGAAATATACGGAACATAAGGTTTAAACCATACAATAAGAACATATATGTTTTCCTATACCCTAAAATTCCCGTAACCTCAAATTTTAATACATGTACAATTATTTTAACACACTAGGGAGTTTGGGTTAATAATGTGATTGCTTGGCTATTAAACTAAATGCGCTTACATGTATTAACCTTGTTCATTTTTCACTCAACTGGAGGGGTGGGGGGGGGGTTCGGTTCACTGGTGAAATTAGGAGCCCTACTTTAAATGTATACTCCTTAAGAATCCTGAATCCTCAAATTTTAATACCATTATTTACACACACTTGCTAGGGAGTTAGGGTAATAATGAGATTGCTTGGCTATTAGGAAAACAACTGTTTGGACCTTCAACTGGAAGGGGGTTGCTTTACCGGTGAAATCAGGAGCCCTACTTCACATGTATACTCCCTAATATTCCTGAATCCTCAAATTTTAAAACAATTATTTACAAACACTAGTAGGGTTAATAATGTGATTGCTTAGCTATTAAACTCAATGCGATTCATGAATCCTCAAATTTTAATACAATTATTTACACACACTAGGGACTTAGGCTCAATGCGCTTATTAACCTTGTTAATTTTTCACTCAGTTCATTGTATGAATACAAATTGTTGATTCATTTCATTTTGTACATGTACCTACTGGAAATAAGCACTTGATACTAAAAGATATCAATTTTTAATACAATTATTTACACACACTAGGGACTTAGGGTTAATAATGTGATTGCTTGGCTATTAAAATCAATGCGCTTATTAACCTTGTTAATTTTTCACTCAGTTCATTGTATGAATACAAATTGTTGATTCATTTCATTTTGTACATGACCCTAGATATAATTAATCACTTGATACTACGAGATATCAAATTTAAATTCAGTTGAGTTGGCCAAATAATGTAATAAGTTAAGTCATTATTTCATAATGCAGATGTTGTAATATTTCCCTTCTGTACAGTTTTGTTTGAGTTATTCCTAAAATATGCATTTGTGTACTTGTTAAATAATTACTTTATGACTGGGTGGCAATTAACTGCTGCAACTGTTACAATTCTGAATGCAAAATCCTCCATTTTCATTTTGATTGCAGAGATAAGGAACAAAATGTTTAAACCATATGGTTGGACATTATATTCATTTTAAAGGGATTTTAAGGGATTCAATCCCATTTTTAAAGGGATTGTTTGGCTATCAAAGTCCATACAATTGTTTTTCTTGTCAGTAAATTTGTCTTTCACATAGATTGCTGAGTGATGTTAAATTTACACATGACAAAGATTGAAGTCATGTATAAGCACAATTTATTTATGTTTTCTGTATGCAGTTTAATAGAAAATTTTAAAACCGACACTTTGCTTGTTCAATGTTTTCAAATGTGTTAAATTAAGCCATAAATGCATATTACTGATCTGATAATATTTAAATAAACCTGTTACCGTCAAATGATAGTAAATGATAATTTTGGTCCTGCATTGTTTTCGGTTTAAGGTTGTCCTCAAAATCAAATTGTTAGTTTTAATGCAGTTTATTTACATTTTACTGAACTGTCAAAAACAGAAATTAAAAATATAAGGTTTAATCGGACACAAAAGTGCTTTTACTAGTATCAAGGGCTACGCGGGGGGGGGGGGTGTGATGTCTGGTTGGGACTTGTGGGCACTTGTGAGGGACTTCAGAAGATGTGAGGATTTGTGAGGACTTGTGGGGACTTTGTGATGAATGTTCCCTCCTTTCTTTGAAAAAAATCCTTGCTTAAAAATATGGGGGCATTTAAAATACACCATATTAAAGAAAAAATCCTGGGGAAGCACGCCCCCGGACCGTAACCCAAAAGAATAGTATAGTCTGGGATCCCAAGCCATTGCATTTCGACCCCCCCCCCTTGATAATCCTGTGTACGCCTCTTTAGTATTGCATAAAAAGTACACTACACTAGTCTGTGTCAGCACTACATGTACAAATGCGTAAAGCTATTGTACATGTACTGTACATGCTGGTACACTGCTGGCGCCACGCATTTCGTGGCGCCTAATTTTAATTTCGGACGTTTGATTAGTCATTTATATATGCGTCAAGCACCCATTGGTCATTGGGAGGACAAGTACAGGTGCGCGACCATTTTCATTTAACGTGGGGTCTATGTACGTGCGGCGATCAAAGCAACTGCACGGTTTTCCACCTGTCGAAGAATGCCCCAGCACTCGGCAGACGGAAATCTGCTGAAGCCTGAAGTAGAGATAGAGTCGTCATTTGCCGCTTTTTATAGTAAACGTTAGTACTTCCATCTTAATCATCGACCTATACTTGTATCTTAGTCCGAGTAACTTGGACCCAACTTATCGCCTTTTTTAACATTTGGACATGGTCTGGCGATAATAAGGTCCAAGCTAATACCGAGACCTAGACAACACAGTCCCAAAAACGATCAAAACCCAACATTTTCCAACAAAAAACATCAGATTTCACCTTCAAAACGGCCTCCAAATTACTAGATATGTCACTTGAGGTACAAGTAGACATAGATGATTAAGATGGTTGTACTTAAGTTTACTTACGATCCGAAAAAAAGTGAAATTTTCCGTTCAATTCTGAAGACCCCCTCTGCCTAGGTTGTCGTTGTTGTGCTCACGTTCAAAACTGCATGATAATGGCGTCTGACCTCGACCTCATGCAAATGTCGTGACGGCGCGCTTGCGCATAATGCACTGCATGCACGGCAGATTCCCCTGCGCCGCACCGACGACTGTTTCCTGATGTAGAGCGCCAGCCATGCGCCTGGCTAGCCAGCGCGACTCCTAGGCGTACCGCGAACTTACTCAGCACTCTACATAAGGAAACAGTCGTCGACGCGGCGCAGGGGAATCTGATCTTATTAAGTTAAAACTACAGTCGAGTCTCGTTTATACAAACTCGTTCGGACCTAGCCAAATTGTTTGTTATATCAGAATTTTGTATTAAGAGGAACATCAGTCCCATTCATTGTGCACATAAGGCTTTATGTTTGTTATAACCAGAATTTTGTATTAACAGAGTTTGTACTAACGAGATTCAACTGTACATACATGTACTGTCAGACAATTTACATATAAGGCAAAAAAATTTAATTCTGCTTCCGATTACATGGCATCTGAAAATAGGGTAGGTAGGTAGGGAATGTTTTTTTTTCCTTTTTTTTATACTGATTCAGTGAAAACTGGCCCTAACCCTAACCATGTGTCCTCTCTATGGATACGATCGATCGAACCGCGTCTGAGCATTTGGTCGATGAACATGGTTGGACGAAGTCAGTAACCTCGGATTCATGTAAGTCAGATTTTGCTTACCTGGGAGAAAAATGCCTGGGAGTTAAATTAAGCCATAAATGCATATTACTGATCTGATAATATTTAAATAAACCTGTTACCGTCAAATGATAGTAAATGATAATTTTGGTCCTGCATTGTTTTCGGTTTAAGGTTGTCCTCAAAATCAAATTGTTAGTTTTAATGCAGTTTATTTACATTTTACTGAACTGTCAAAAACAGAAATTAAAAATATAAGGTTTAATCGGACACAAAAGTGCTTTTACTAGTATCAAGGGCTACGCGGGGGGGGGGGGGTGTGATGTCTGGTTGGGACTTGTGGGCACTTGTGAGGGACTTCAGAAGATGTGAGGATTTGTGAGGACTTGTGGGGACTTTGTGATGAATGTTCCCTCCTTTCTTTGAAAAAAATCCTTGCTTAAAAATATGGGGGCATTTAAAATACACCATATTAAAGAAAAAATCCTGGGGAAGCACGCCCCCGGACCGTAACCCAAAAGAATAGTATAGTCTGGGATCCCAAGCCATTGCATTTCGACCCCCCCCCCTTGATAATCCTGTGTACGCCTCTTTAGTATTGCATAAAAAGTACACTACACTAGTCTGTGTCAGCACTACATGTACAAATGCGTAAAGCTATTGTACATGTACTGTACATGCTGGTACACTGCTGGCGCCACGCATTTCGTGGCGCCTAATTTTAATTTCGGACGTTTGATTAGTCATTTATATATGCGTCAAGCACCCATTGGTCATTGGGAGGACAAGTACAGGTGCGCGACCATTTTCATTTAACGTGGGGTCTATGTACGTGCGGCGATCAAAGCAACTGCACGGTTTTCCACCTGTCGAAGAATGCCCCAGCACTCGGCAGACGGAAATCTGCTGAAGCCTGAAGTAGAGATAGAGTCGTCATTTGCCGCTTTTATAGTAAACGTTAGTACTTCCATCTTAATCATCGACCTATACTTGTATCTTAGTCCGAGTAACTTGGACCCAACTTATCGCCTTTTTTAACATTTGGACATGGTCTGGCGATAATAAGGTCCAAGCTAATACCGAGACCTAGACAACACAGTCCCAAAAACGATCAAAACCCAACATTTTCCAACAAAAAACATCAGATTTCACCTTCAAAACGGCCTCCAAATTACTAGATATGTCACTTGAGGTACAAGTAGACATAGATGATTAAGATGGTTGTACTTAAGTTTACTTACGATCCGAAAAAAAGTGAAATTTTCCGTTCAATTCTGAAGACCCCCTCTGCCTAGGTTGTCGTTGTTGTGCTCACGTTCAAAACTGCATGATAATGGCGTCTGACCTCGACCTCATGCAAATGTCGTGACGGCGCGCTTGCGCATAATGCACTGCATGCACGGCAGATTCCCCTGCGCCGCGCCGACGACTGTTTCCTGATGTAGAGCGCCAGCCATGCGCCTGGCTAGCCAGCGCGACTCCTAGGCGTACCGCGAACTTACTCAGCACTCTACATAAGGAAACAGTCGTCGACGCGGCGCAGGGGAATCTGATCTTATTAAGTTAAAACTACAGTCGAGTCTCGTTTATACAAACTCGTTCGGACCTAGCCAAATTGTTTGTTATATCAGAATTTTGTATTAAGAGGAACATCAGTCCCATTCATTGTGCACATAAGGCTTTATGTTTGTTATAACCAGAATTTTGTATTAACAGAGTTTGTACTAACGAGATTCAACTGTACATACATGTACTGTCAGACAATTTACATATAAGGCAAAAAAATTTAATTCTGCTTCCGATTACATGGCATCTGAAAATAGGGTAGGTAGGTAGGGAATGTTTTTTTTTCCTTTTTTTTATACTGATTCAGTGAAAACTGGCCCTAACCCTAACCATGTGTCCTCTCTATGGATACGATCGATCGAACCGCGTCTGAGCATTTGGTCGATGAACATGGTTGGACGAAGTCAGTAACCTCGGATTCATGTAAGTCAGATTTTGCTTACCTGGGAGAAAAATGCTCGGAAAGTTTGATTTGGTATGTTTTCTTAATAAAAATCTTCGCTTAAGTTGGATCGCATAAGTCTGATTTTCGCTTAACTCGGACAAATCAACCCGGAACATATGTTCAAATCGTGTGTTTTTTTACCTCGTTTAAGTCGGACTCGCGAAAAAAGATATTTTCTTACATTATTCATTTGGCTTCACGGTAGCGCTAACGATCTCTGCAAGGTACTGTACATTCATATGAACCGTACCTAGTAGCAGACTTTTCCTGAACCCGTACCCAGCTTGGCCTCCGTCTCTTAGACTTGTTCCACTCCCTTTACCAAACTGCATGAATGGACCCGTGCACGTGTACTGATCAGCCCTATGAATGGGTCAAACGATTGCCGGAGGTGATCGAAGCTTTAAACGGCGAAACAACTCGACTCATCGGCAAGAGCGGTTTGAGCCCCTCTGATGCGATTAAACAAGAACGAGTCAAACAGTCGCCGGCTGCTTAGGGCTCTGGGGTAAAACGACCTCTACCAGGAGACGCCACACTGAGATATCTGTAATACCCCGGCGAACAAGAAGGGGGCACGACTAGGAGAGTGACTGATCCCATTTGGTCGGTCGATGTGTCGATCTGCATAATCGTATCGCTTCTCGACTCGTTTTTAAACACGCAGTCTCGATAGTGCTGATGTGTTAATGATTTACTCGTGACCGACTTTGTGACCCCCTTTGCTTTTTGAGATTCGAGTCAAAAGTTAAAATTGAATACATTTTGGGCCTAATACACACAGCCTTGGTAATGGGTTCGCCACCTAATTCGTCTTTAAATTTACCGATCACCTTTTTGTTGACGTGGTCGTACAGAGGGTGATTGGTGGTATAGTTTGACAGGTCGTACGAGCCAGAGTCTTTTTTTCAAATCTTCGTAAGCGTGTAGATCTTGGAGTTCTCTGGGGTAGTCTAAATCGACCTAGAGAAAATACCCGGTGCGCGATGTTTTTCTTCGCGATGCTATTTTTCGGTAGTAAACAGTTTTCACGCGACCCACTCAAAGTTTGAGTAAGGTAGGTGTTGGCTCATAGCCCAACCGTATAAATTATTAGCGTCTAGGAACATCAGGTAACTCGAGGGTTTGTCCAGGTTGTGGTCGGGTAGGTATTCATTGTTAGCTCGGTGATACCTCATACTACCCGTGCTCGATATCCCACCTCGTTTAGCTCGCTCAAAAAACAAGTGTTTTGTGGGATCGGTCAACAACTCTAACTCGACACCCGAGTGTTTCAACAACGTGTCCCACGACAATCCAGGTGCCATAAAGTAATTTGCCGGATCCAAGCCGTAGTTGTCTAGACACACTTCTCTATCGTATCGGTTGATGTTGATGTAAAACTCGACTACCTCATCAAAGATCAACCCCGACCCCCTCTGTATAAACTTGTCTACTTGTTTCTCCAACTCGGCGATTTGTTCTTTAAGAGGTTAGAGAGTTGAGATTGATTGAACCAACGCTCTCTGTTTGGTAGTGTGGTTATAAACGTCCGTTTCTTCCGTTCCGTCGGGTTTAACTTTATAGTAGTTGACTCAACTGAAGTTTTATGCTTCCGAACTCTCTCAATTCAGAGGCTATTTTTGTTTGATCATTGCCCTGTGAGTATAAAAAAAAACTTGATCAAATCTTTGTTGTACAGTCTGGGTTTGAGTACTAAGTTTCTATAATAATTACTAAATCTACTAATTTCTCTAAATTCAGCTTCTTCAAAAGATTCGGGTGAGCGGTACGCTTTGATCGCATTGATATAATCTTTTTTTAAGTATCTACCTCTTGTGCCAGTCGGGGTGACTTGTAAACCGTGGGAGGTGGCGATGTCTGATTTCGTGGTGTTTCTTTTTCGTGGTGTTTCTTTTTTAATCGTGTCGATGTACACTTTACGAGTTCGTTTTTTGGTTTGATGTACCGCAAGGTTGTTGGTCTCAACGCATACCTAAGTCCACAACATTCAAGGTCATCCTCCAAAAGAAAAATGGCGCGCTACACGCACAACAGTGAGCTGCTCCAGGATCCCTTGTTCCTTGTTCCTATACTTCTACGGGTCACCTCTCTGTAGAAAGACTTGCACTCGTTCACACAAACACTCCACACCCCTTCACATAAAAAAACCGCACGACACACACGCGCAAAATATACTACTCATTGCAAGATGCACACACCAGTACCACTGATACTGCCAAAACAAATCCCCTTGGGTTTAATTTCTAACTAGTTTGGAATGATCAATAGCATTCTCTATCTTGGAGAGACATTCATATACAATAATGTTGGCAAGAACTTACCGCCACATACCCTGATGGCCCTGGTGTATCCTTGATTGTCATTGAATCGTGAAAAAGAAAGAATGTACAACATTAGACATGGTCTTGCATTTATTTCATAATTTATATAAACAGATGGACATGGCCGTGGTTAAAACGGGACTCGCTTCGGAATTCGGTCGAAGACACAACCAGCAATTGCCTAGCTGCTTAGTACTGTTTTTAAGTGTTCATTTATAAGCCGAAAGAGGGAGGAAAAAAGGAGAAACAGTTTGTCAGCAATGAGTTTTGGCAACACAGCATGAGGAAAGTGGAAGGAAAGTGCGGCACACTGGGGAACTCCACTGTATATCGGAAACAAGCCACCCGCATGTGCTGGTGCATTTCTTCTACACCGCAAAGACTGTAATGCTTGCTCAGGAGGAGATCGTTTTCACAATTTGAAATGCTGTTGCTCAGAACTTCCTTTAGTGATCTGCAGTATTTTAGTCAGAGTCCCAAGGGTCCGGTCCGACTCAGTTGTCGTCATGACTCGAGTCCGAATCCGAGTCACGGAAAATGGGACTGCGGTCGGACTGGAGACCAAGTCAGTAGTCATACAAATCTGATGTACAATGTACATGTACTTACCCACAGGTTCCTGATGATGTTGGTGGTTTCTGCTGCCTCCATGGGGGCATGGGCAGCAACGTAAAAACGTTGCTGGGTGTCCTCTTGGTGGCTCATGAATTGAGCCACCCTCCTCCTCTCTGGGCCCTGAAGAGAGCCCCATGCCTGAAAATGTCATGGAATTTGTGATGTTCAAACCCTTGCACATCATGAGTTATTTACTACATAAATGGTTCATGTATGTGGTTTACATCAAAAGAATGAACATATCCTTAACTTTTTTTTGATGAATTCGTGGATTTACGGGTACATACATGTATATACTGTTCATGTTGTGAACGGACAAAAATAAACTGAACATGCAGGCACAGAAGTTGAGATTTTGGCCTTTACATTTTGTAAATCCACATACATTCCTTGAACCATAGTCTTCGTTATGAAGTTTATCACAAATGCAGGAAACAGTCAGCTTTTTATGTTAAAATGTTTACAAGTTCAAGAAACTATTAACCCCAGGCTCCCCAGGCATTGTTGTCAGGATGCAACCTCAATCCTGCAAAATCCTCAAAATGCCTCCACGTGAACATTTCACATCCCCCGGCAAACACTGTCATTATGGTGAGGCAGAGAAAGGTGAGATCCTGGAGCAGTGCGGAGGATTTCAAGTACATGTTTAATCTACATACACATGTAGGTCTAAATGTGTGCATGGCTGAGCGTAAACAACACAAGGTCAGGTCTAAGACCTTGACAAAGTGCATCCTCCAAAATCAGCCACACGTTTTTGCCATATATACATGTAGCCCCAATCCTGCAAAATCCTCCATTTTGCAAAGAGGATTTTGGAGGATTGTGGAAGGTTAGGGTTAATTGAATCAGACAAGGGACAGTACGAAAGCTGCACTCGGCTATGAATGCATTTTCCTGGTTAATGTTCAATATCATTTTTTGGGTGGAATCAGTAAAAAGGAAGAAATACAAGATGCTTACCCTTGTTGCAACATTCTTTCGGATGATGGTGGCAGTGACCTCTCCCTTGTTCCCCTTACTTTGCCAGAGTCTGATAATGGAAATAAATCATGACAATAAAAACAAATTATAATGCTAAAAAGTAATTCCAACCCTAACCGCCCTGAATCCTCCAAAATCCTTTTTGCAAATTGGAGGAATTTGCAGGACTGAGGTTACATGTACATGGCCAAAGTGCGTTGCTGATTTCAGAGTACGCACTGTGTCAAGGTCTTGGGCTGGACTCCGTGTTGTTTATGATCAGCCGTGCATAAATTTAGTCCTTGATTATACTTCACATCCTCCGCACTGCTCCAGGATGTCACTGCCTCAGCCTATTAGCCGGAGGATTTTGCAGGATTCAGGCAGTGGTCACCCCGCCATGGACCATATATTCAAGAAACAACGGAGGAATTTGCAGGGTTGAGGCTATATGCTATTTTCCCATGAGGCCAATTGGAGGATTTTGCAGGACTGAGGCTACAACCTAGCAAAAAGGCCTAGGGAGTTAGGGTTAATAACAGTGGAGCAGGGCCATAACACAGAAATATTTCATGGAATTCAGTCAGATCCAAGGCCACAGCTGTGTTGTATTCAAGTACTTTTAGATTACTGATTTTGCTGCCAAATATTTACAATTAAAGTGGAGCTACGTTGCGTTCAAACGACAAGAGTTTTAGGTGAAGCTACCCGATAGCTAGCTCCGGATAGCCCCTCGTCAGAACGACCTCATTGATACATTTTGTAATCTTACCTTGATGTAAAACACTACTCCATTGATCCCAACCCATAGTTTAGAAATAACTTGCTCACAGCTTCATGTGGGCATAAATTAATTTACAGGACCAGTTTACATGACTTTTTCAGATACAATGTAGATAGAACATCTGACTGACCCTTGTACTCACCGTTGAAGCTGCTGGCTGACACGGGTGACTGACTGGCCTCCCCGTGCCAGGAAAAAAGGTGACGGCGGCTTCTGGATATCTTCGGGCTGGCACCCTGGAGTGCGCTGTCTGCCGTGTGATTCGTATATGGCCATCCATCTGTTCATGGCATCATCCTAGGACACTAACTGTGCCCCATATGTCTCTTTTGTCTTGTGTTTTTTTACCTGTTGTTGCATATCAGAATAATCAACAAGTTATTGAACAGTCTTCTTTCTTATAGGTCTCTTTAGGGGAAAACGAGTGTTGTCCGTGTATGGAACTTTTCCCATACTTTGATCAACTGTTCCGCCTGAAAACCCATTTAAAGATATGCACGTTAACGAAATTTGTGCTTACAATTTAAAGTGATATTTAAGACTTTTCAAAAACAGTGTTTATTGCCACTTAACCCTATCTCCTCATCTTAACCTTACTGACTGTTACAAAGCACGTACATGTAGACCAAATCCATCAAAATCCAGCATTCGCTGGGCTTCACAAATTACTTCCTGCAAAATTCACTATTTGTGGACCTTGATGGACAGTACAGTTGCAACGACAAAATAAACTGAATGCCCTGGTAGTGCTTCAGGGCTCTTGGCCTACATGTACATGTAAGACTATTGTAGTCCACCTCAGGCCTCCAGGACTGTGTCCCCCAAATACATGTATAAAGTCTGCCATAATGAGAGGGGGGGAGATGGATTTTGATGTAGATAGGGTGGTTCTGGGTTAAAACAAATTAAAACATACAAATAACTGGGCGTTTCATTGACAATACCCATCCTTACCTTAATGACAAACACCTTTTCAAAATTTGGATCCAGGAATTCCTCACGACTTTGGAATTCCTGGAGGGTCATGTTAGTGGCAACTCCACTTCAAGGTGCTCCACGGAACAGCAGTTCTGCAATTAAGTAGTCTCGGAGTTGGAGCACCTGAGTTGGCAGATTGCATCCGTGGCCCTCATCGACGTGGATTTGTAGTTGCGCTAAAAGAACAAAAAATGGTAAGAGCAAAGAAATTGTTAAAAAGTTATGCTTTGTTCAAAATCAAATTGTGATCACCACTTAATAGGGGCCAAGACCTTTCTGCCCTGGTATGAAAAGGCTCCCCCGATTAGCTCGCACTCTTGAATAAAATGTGTCACCTGCATTTTTGGAAGGCCAGCTCCAGTTCTTGACAATTACCTAATCTTTTCACCAGTAGTCGATAAGTTGATGCACCTGGCTCATTTTAAAGCACAGGTCGGACAGGTCTACAGGTACATACCAGGCGATGTGTTTTTTATCACAGTCACTTATTAGTTAGATAGTGATCTCCAAGACAGTTTGCGCGACCATTCTCATTGGTCAAAAGCCCATCAGGCGGATTGTTTTAATTGACTATTTCAAGTTTTATAATTAACCCCTTATTTAAGATTTTCTCTGTAACTTACATGCAATGTTTACGATGTCCATTTTTATTTTGGTCAGGAACGTCTTGACGTCCTCGTCCTCGTTCTGGAGCATCAGCTCTGAGAAGGTAAACATTCAAACTACCGTATGAACTTTAATTTAGTTTATATATTTGGTCAGCAATGTATAAAGTTTTAACAAGGCTGGCAATTGACCTGTTTGTTGAGCTTCTTGAAAACATTCAAAAAATTGAAAGTTACAAAGAAAACTTTCCAAACCTGGAAAACAAATCAAAAGTAGAGACGGCAGGATAAGGATTGTGGAATAGAATTGCCATTATGACAAAAATGACAAAAAATGGGTAATTGATTTGTTATTTTGTTTCCTCTCACCAACATCCCTTTGTGACTTCAAAAGGATTGTACGGGACCGAAAATCGTTTTCTTTAACCTTTTAACCCTTCTTCTTTTTAAACAGTCAAAGCCAGTCAAAATTTCCTTGCACTTCACCTGCTAGATTTATAACATGCTATTCACAAACTGCCAGTTATGTCAATCAGACACTGTGTCTAGTCAAATTCTGTCAACAGACAATAGCTTTTCATTGTTTCTTTCTTTTTATATTTGTGCTTGAATTAGCGTGAATCTACCACGGGTGCTTGGACTTCTTTTACACCAACTGAGCATATATTTGCGTCACATTAGCGTCACATATATAATGTCACATTAGAGGCCTGGGAACAATAACCTTTGACATAGCAGATTGGCATAATAACCTTTGACCTAGCAGATAATTTTCGCACGCGGAATCAGTCGGGTTCTTGAAGCGATGCACTTATCGTAAATCATAGTATTTGAAACCTGTTCATCAGGCCAAGAGATAATTTTAGCAGCTCATATGTCCCGATTAACAAGCATGTGTCGAGAGGCAATTGTAGTAAAGTGCCTTGCCTACGAACACAAACAGGCCAAAACATAATTTGTATGCAGCTCACAGATACCCCTTGACTCTCACGTATCGAGAGAAGCAATTGTATTAAAGCGCCTTGCCTAAGAACACAAACACCATGAGTCCTGTCGGGGTTCAAACTCACATACTAGTCAGATTCAGTAACCACTGGACAATGATCATGTACAAACAGCCCATTCACCTTATACATGTAGAAGATTGGACACAGGCAGAGGGTGCTATTTGGCACAGCGCCCTCTTGTTGTGTACGCCACATCTCAAATAGCGCTTCAGCACCTGCTTACCTAAAATCGCGCAAGGCATGGTGGGAATCAACATGGCGCATCAAGTTCGTATCCATGGGGTTGTCACGATGCTGATGCATTGAATTGGGAAAATGACTTCATGATTTAAAGCGGTGATTTCGAGACATGGCTGGCAGTACATACCATTACGTCCTCTTGACTGAAAATTCTCAGTCTGCCATCGCTATCATTTTTACTTGCTTCTAACCTGATCAAACTCTCACAAAATGGATCAAATCTGCCATGATTTCGAGAAGAAGAATTCAGGGCGTCGAGATTTTGAACGGTACAGCGATTGTGTAGTTACTGGCCACGTACGTAACGAAAAGTCCAACTTAAATTATTTGACTCATCAACTATAATTAGCAGTATTTAAAACCAAGAACATATTGTCATTTCAGCATTTGGGTTTTGATTTTTTTAAAGAGAAATTTTTGGTTGTAAGCGACAAATAAAGATGACAAAATGCACCACAAAAACAGAGATAGTGATCATTGCGCACTAGCACTCACCGTGAATTCCAAGCTGCGTGTTGCGTAAAAGTGTGTGGGAAATTCGCATTTTCTACCAAAAGATACTTGTGTTCAAAAGTACAAACTTAGGGGTGCCAAAATTGAGAAAAGACTTCCTGAGATCATAGGAATCATTTGAGAAAGAAACACTCTCCTTTATAGGGAATTTCAAAGAAAGAAAAACTATGGAAAACCAACTTCATAATCGCCTGTGTGTAGCCACGGCCGCGGTAGTGCCGTCCCAAACACAATGATGACGGGTCCGGGAGCCATACTACCATTTTCCTGTGCACACTGTGTAGTTGTGCTGTATACAGGAAGTGATATTGTGTGCATAGCGTTTTACAGCGCGGAGCTGTTCGCATTGAACTTTTAACAACTCTTACGCGCGGAAGTCTTCCACGACCTCTTTCGGCCTGTTAATTTTACATCACGGTCGTGGTAAGTTGACAGGGACGTCAGTTTAGCACGTGTCCGCATTTGATATAATTTTGTCATTCTTAAGGAAACGTCGCTGTAACTTAACCAAAAAAGTCCAATGCGAACACAGCTTAAGGTGGAAAGATTATCATCAACTTTATCGTTGGATAAAGTGAGTGTACCATTTCAGTGAGACATGGTGGCAGACAAAATGAAAATTTACATGTACAAATGTACGTACTGTTTATGCCTGACTTCAGCTCCTGCTCACGAATGGCAACCGCCTTCCTGAGGGACGTGGTAAGGTCAGTAGTCATGTCCCTTATTCGGGCAAGCAGGGCCTCAGACAGGCTGTACCTTCGCCTCCACTCTGGATGCATATGGATGAAGTGTGCAAGCTTGGAGAGAGACAACAGCAGAGGTGGCAGCAAGTCATTTTTTTGCAAGTCCAAGTCAAGTCTCAAGTCATTGTTTGCAAGTACAGGTCTGAACATGCCTCCTTAATTCCCCTTTTTCAATGTTTGTTGCAATCACTATTCTTGTAGTTTATCACATATCTGTCGGATATTAGCCCTTTGTATACTTTAATAAATTTACTTAACATTGTAGAAATAAATGCTGAGATGACATGAAAAAAAGACTTCACTCACTCGATTACATGTACATGTAGTATACTAACACTTTATTGCTCAATTTTCATGTATACTAAACGCCTATACCAATGGTTAAGCTTTCCGGTATTTTTCATGCAATTGACAAAGGCATGCTTTCTTTTCATGAAAGGCTCCTTTCAAAGTTTGTTCAACCATTACATTAAGCAAGAGACTTGGTCATTGAAAACTGTAGTTTGTTGTGACAGTCTTATTGAAAACTTTTGAAACTAGTGGGAACTATTCATTTTACTGGATTCAGTCACTGAGGTCTATTTTCTGGAATGAAACTTTCTCGCTGCATCTATAAACTGCATTTATAAACACCTTGAGTGGCCTTTTGGGCCTTTTGATGGGCGACTTCAATTTAAAAAAAAAATCGAGTAGCGTCTGACTTGGGTTGGTAACAAGTCTTTTTTTGCAAGTCCAAGTCAAGTCACAAGTCATTGTTTGCAAGTCCAAGTCAAGACACAAGTCAAAGCTGGTATTTACAAGTCAAGTCACAAGTCACAAAAATAGCGACTCGAGTCCGACTCGAGTCCAAGTCACATGACTCGAGTCAGCAACTCTGGACAACAGGTAAGTGCATTGTGTCTTGGCCTGCCTATTCTCTGCCTGTAGGAATTTGAGTATTCTGAGAAGTGGTTCATAAAAGAAGATGTTAGTAAGTAACACATTTTTCAAGTCACTGTTGAGATTTGTACAAACTTGACAATTCAAACTTGAATGTTTTTGTTCAAAGCTTCATTCCTTCCAAATAATTAATGGTCAACCAGTTATTTTTTTAAAGTTGTTATTGAGTCAATATGTACATGTTTTTGCATCAAATCAGTTCAATCAGTTTATGGTCTAACATGAACCTTTGTACTGGTATTATTTTTGGTTTCCTCTTTAGAGGTTCATGCAGGAGAAAAGTAAATGTATACATGTATTAGTAATGGAATCTTTTTCTAGGTTTGAAACAAACATTGATCCAAACATTGTCAGTGGTGGATTGGACGGGGGATGAGAAGCACTTGCGTTGTAGACTATTGTATGTTGGGTGTCACAAAAGTGTGAGTATTTTTATGTAGCATGTCATGTTTGATAATAATTAGTAAGGGGATGAAAGTGTGATGAACCAGTCTTACCATGTCAATAACCAAGGAGGGGCGTGACTGCCCTCCGAGGTTATTATTGACTGGTAGAGACCGGGTCGTCACAGTTTTAACCCATTCATAAATGCGTTCTTACGAAAAATGCAAAAACATCCCCTAAAAAGGACAGAATGTGAAGCTTTTTCACCCCACTTTTTCTTCCATTTGCTCAGTACAAAACACATGCGTGCGTATCTGCCCTGTCGCGTGCGGACGCACGCACGTACGAGATGCAGTGTTTTATACACTAGAGCGTTGTCTTGCATTATGAAGTTCATTACATCTTGTGCGTGCACCTACTACGCTCTCCCTGCTGCATATCGGCTGAGAACAACTGGGTTTGACGCACCGTGTTTTAACAACTATCAGCGATGTTTAAACAACCGTTTAAACACACCCACGTGACAGGCTCTCGACCAATAGGAAAAACAAAACTCTCTGACGCATTTATGAATATGTAGTATGCATGATAACACTTACTTTTGGGGCACATTTGATTTTAGCAGCTCCCCGGGGTCCCTAAACCCCAGCCTGCAGTTGACAGGTGCAATAGCAAACTCATAGGTAGGCAGAATTTATAGAGGCAGAAATTTGGGTCAGTATTGGTGCATTATTGGTTAATTATGTGTTTGGAAGAGAAACACAGGCTAGTCTAGTTTGGTTGTGTCTCATATGCCACTTAACCTTTGGTTTTACGCTCATAATGCACACAGATAACACATTATCATCCAGTGAAATTTATTGTGTGCTACTTAAGAGTGGGACCAAAGTATTATGTAATGTGGCCAACAGTGCTACAATATGTCCACACCAGGTTATCCCTACGTACATAATTACAACACAGTTAGTAACGTAGCAATAAAAAGTTTAGTTTTTAAATATCATGACCTGCAATGCAAAATATAATGACGAGGACATACTTGGTTGTTAATTATGAAAAAAATGTAGGTTCAGTTAGGTAAATCTCCAACAACCTTTAGTAAATCAAGGTTTTACCTTCACAGATTGTGTTGTCCAGCTCACACACATCCAGCGAGGCAGAGGCAGGGACAGTGGGAGATGGCTTGGTCTTCCTTGCGATGGCTATGCTCTTGAGGGATTCTATTGAGCCTCTGTAAGGGGTTATGATTAAGTGATACAGCAATGTGATCATTTTCTCACTGTTCACATCCATATGTTATGAAATAATTGTAATGCCCCTTAGATGGGATTAAAAAGTACTTAACGGTGCTCACTCGTGTTGCTTTCTTTTGCATGCGGTTCCAAGGTTGATCCAGCTACTGTTGCTTCAAAATTGTGGGTTTTAATTCAACAGTCGACGAGTAACCCCCAATTTTAGTTTTCATGCAGCACTGGTTACACCAGGACTTACTAAAAAGAATAGCTTTGCAACAGTATGATTTATAAAAGAATAATCTATTTCGTAGTGTATTTTAGTAAGATTTATAACACCTCACCCGCAGATTCTGTGTCTTGATTGGCCAAGAGCGAGTCACATGTTACGTTATAATTTTGCTTTCTTTCTGTGAACGGCCAAAAGTACTCTGCGCATAGCAACCAAAGTAATATACCATTAGCAACCAAAGTACTATTTCCATAGCGCGGTGTTTGTGTGCAAATGCATGCTGGTGTGGGCGTTGCGCGTAGCACAGATTATTCCAAAGAGAGCGCGCCGCAGACTTGGGTGAAGTGTTATAAAACAAATATTGAATGCTTTATCTCGTGGTGAAGTAACACTAGTCTCCCTCGATAATCCATGGATATTCTATTTTCGCCTCGGGAAAATAGAATGTCCATGGATCACCTTGGGAGGCTAGTTTTACTACACCACTCGAAGCATTTAATATTTGTATTTAATATTACATGGTTTGGACATGAAAATGACACCTAATACTAGTTGTGTATTAGTGTGCACATTGACACTACTGCCAAACTTACTTCTAAGTGGTGCTTATACCAAAGATGGGTATCTAGGCGACTGTATTCTTTCCCATAACAGCCAGTGATTGGGCAGTCCACACGTCTACGGTTGCAGGCATTAACCCCTCGGGGTTTTCGAATGGGCTGTCTGTAACATAAGTTTGTTGAGGGAAAGTGTATAAGAAAATTTTACCAAAAAGAGTGTGGTTGTAAAGAGGTTTGCAGCATGCCAAGTAATCTCAAAGGTTCTGATGAGAGCCCGATGCCTTAAAATGTCATGGGATTTATGATGTTCAAACCCTTACACATGACAAGTTATCCACTACAGCGAACTTCTGTTGATTCACCTGTATTTACAAATAGGTTTACATTTGACTGTAGAGCAGTATTCCAGCTAGCAGTTAAAGTCATTCACATGTATGCCCGTCTCTTTCTGCAGGTATATTATTGCAATATATCTACATACTTGTACTTCATTATGCAAGTTGTGTTCCGGCTAGGGCTGCCAACGCCTCCCCCACCCCCAGAACATTGATCCTGCGACTGAGGTATTTCAGGCTATATTGCTCCAAAGCCAACAGGTACAATAAAAGCATTTTAAATGCACAAGACATTTTTTAAGTTTCAATATTTTTTTGTTTTAATCTTTTTTTTTTAGCAAAGATTTTTTTTTCACATCATTTTTTTCAAAAAGGGGAAGATAAGGACCTTTAAAAAAAAAAATTATTGAACAACTTTTATTGAACAATGGCCAAAAAAAGACTTATTTAGCTCACACAATATGTGCCATCCCTAGGAGGAGGCCCTCTTTATATTTTGATTGTTCTGGGTAGTCGTCTACTAGTTGATGACCACAAAAAACTTCAAAAGTGCTCATTGAACAATATAGTACAGCTATATTAGAATCATCTGAACTTCTGAATTGAACTTCTTTTAAACATTGGGCCTGAAAAGAAAAAAGTATTACGCAGCCTCAAAATAGGCAGCGGGCATGGACAAGCAACTGATTTTTTTTTAAACTTGACCTTATATACAATGTTTTAGGTCAAAGTTGGCATTAAATTTTAGGTCACAGCTGGCAGCCCTGCATTGGCCCAATTTCACGGCACTGCTTAACCCAGAACTCCGCACTTACGATAACCATTCTGCGCTAACCGTGCCAGCAGCACGCGCTGTAAACCCTGTCAGCACAGAATCCTTAGTTACGGCACAGAATCCCATGGTAACGGGGTGTATACGCACAAGCCAAAATTCCTCGCTGACCCGTGAAATAGGCTTGCTGCAAGCACAGAATTTTCTGCTACTGTAAGTGCCGATTTTTCGCTTTTAGTAAGCATCGCCATGAAATTGGGCCCTGGTGTTTGTTGTCATGATAGCGAAGTACAAGGGCGGATCCAGAATAAATATTTTGCAGTGTAAGCGTTTTTAAAATTTTTGAAGGGGTTAGGTCAACCTCGTACCCAGGGTGTCGAGCAGTACGCGCCCACCACTACCGGCTCTCTCACCCTGGTATTGGATCGTTTGCATGTGCAAGATTTTGGCAGACGTATGCAAATGAGGAACAGTCTGGTGCCTGGATATGCGTTACACATTAGCGTTTGTTTTTGTATGCGGTGTCTGGGGTAAAAACAGAGTCAATTCGTAGCAGCGCGAGCACGGCGTGAGTCACGAAAACACGATTTTTGAAATCAAACTGTTACGATCTTATCGAGACAACATGCAGTATCATTTTTCATATTAATATGAGCAAATTGGAAAGGAAATTAGTATTTTTGAGAAGGCGTGGACAAATGATGACTCTGGGCCTGATGCCTTGTGGATGTTTAGGCCATTGAGCAACTTTCTGACACCATCAATGAGGGTCTTATCTTTTGCCATGGTGAACTTAGCAAAGATACATTCGGCATCCACATCAACTTCAACACGATCATAGACAAGGTCTTTTCTGATGGCAAGAAGGACTCCACCATAACCATCACTGCAGTCCTTCCGAATGACATCAAAATTAGGTGGAAAGATTTCTGATGAGTGTATACTACTGTTCAGCCAGGTTTCAGTACCGATGATGATGTTTGGATCAGAAGAATCAATTAAATTGATTATGTCTTCCTTTTTGTTCTTTGCACTTTGGAAATTGACAGTTAACACTTTCATGTTCACAGGTTTTTTGTTGGTAGATTTGGGTATTGGTGATGAGCATGACAGTGGTGGTCCTGGACTTGCGATAGGGGTGGGGTTATAACTCGCAGTTGAGTTACTACTGACACTAGTATCCAGATGAGAAAACGAATTGGTGGTATCTACAGTTAATGACTCGAATAGGCTGGAAGAAAAATTGGGCATGCCACAGTTTACACAGTGCCATTAGACATTGTTGAGTGTCATATACACTGGGGTGGACATATGCATGCAGTCGGCGTGGTACCATTGTTGACAGTCATCACAAGCAACCCCTCGTTGCTTCCATGTTACTGCACGACTACATATCTGGCATGGGTACTTGCAGGTCCGCGGACCTGGGTTCAGCTCGACATCTGGGGCATTAACCAAGGGCAGTAAGCTTAGGTACAGGAGAGTGTGGGTTTTCTTCTCTCTGACACTAGCAGAAGCAGTGTTGAGCTTTCTTGAAAAGGCTGCAACAATTATCTCATCATTGACATTGAGATGGTCATGAGGTGTAACAGAAGAACAGACTATGCCGAGGTGTTCAACGAAATGTTCCTGCTGATGTTTGTAGATGAAGTTGATGAATATTATGCCAAGTAATACATAGAAAGCATTTCTAGCCATGGCTAACATATTTGCCACTGATGAAGTAGGCAATGCATAGAAAGATAGAAAAGGAATCTCTCACCAATGTCACTGCAGTCTTCTTACGTCTTGGGTATAGACACAGTCTAGGCTGAGGTGTTAAATTCTGTAATCAGGCACCAGACTTATCTAGCGTGGCAGGATGGGTGACAAAAAAATGATCCTTAGAATGTCTCCAAAAAGAATCGTAGTCTGGAAAAGACAACCCAGATATGAATAAGGGTTTAACTATCCCAGAATATCCAGGTGGAAATGCAGGCTGGGGTTGAAAACCGAGTTCAGTCACTCACGTCTGGGGACTAGACACACTCTAGGCTGAGGTGTTAACTTCTGTAGACAGGCACCAGACTAAATCTAGGTGTGGCAGGATGGGTGTCAAAAATGACTCTATAAATGACTCAATAACTGAATAAGACTCCAAATGATGAAAGGCAAACAGGAAAAGACAATCCTGGGATGAAGTAGGGTTTAACTATCCCAGAATATCCAGGTGGAAATGCAGGCTGGGGTTTGAAAACCGAGTTCAGTCACTCACGTCTGGGGTCTAGACACAGACTAGGCTGAGGTGTTAAATTCTGTAGACAGGCATCAGACTAAATCTAAGTGTGGCAGGATGGGTGACAAAAATGACTCTAAAAATGACTCATTAGGACTCCAAATGATGAAAGGCACACAAGAAAGACAATCCTGGGATCAAATAGGGTTTAACTATCCCAAAGATCCAAATGAAGATGCGGGTTGGAGTTGAAAAAATGTGAAAATATGCACTTTTTTCACGAGCCCATGCACAACACGTCCAACACCTAAGCATACACACAGCTATAATGACCAATAGGAATGCGTTAACTGTCTTAGGTATTTATGAATAGTTAATTACGTGTTTAGTTATGAATAGTTAATTACTTGTGATGATGAAATTTAAAGCATGACTTGTGATTAATTAATTGAATAATGTTAATTAATTTCACGTGTGATGATGAAATTTAAAGCATGACGCTTGAGCTTTCATTTTTTTTTGTTCACTCATTGTTATTGTTAAAATTGTGTCAAGCATGCAAGCACTCATACATGTAAAGGGTCTCCACTTCTGATTTTTTTTTATAAAGGCATAAATCACTTTAACTGTTTGAGGTCAATGGTCATCATGATAAATAGTGTCCCAATTTAATATTAATTTGCAGTGATGCAACACAAACGATTGCTTAAACTTCCTCTTTGCGGCACTTTCCCAACACAGTGAGGCGCTTATATTTGTCAATAAGGTTGTGCTTCCTAGTCAGGTGTTGTGATAGGAACTTGAAGCTTTTGTGGTCCTAGCAGAAGGGGCATTTCCTTGGCAGTCTGTTGGACTAGATAAAAAGGCAGACAATTTAAATAGAATAAATAGATTAAAGTCTTTCATGGTAATATCATCGTCGGTCCCGAATACAACTTTTGAGAACTAACAAAACTAAAATTAAAAAACTTATTTTTAATCTTCACCAGTTTGATTGAACATGTTGAAGGTACTGTTTTTTGTGTTTATCAGCCATGCAACTTTTCCTCGGTTCTGCTGATTTCCTTGGGTTTTTTTTTTACTTCTCAAGAATGCCATTACAAATTGAAAAACAAAGTCTTGTGTGGTTTGGAGTTTCCATGTTTTTTGTAAATTCTCAGTTGCATGCCTGGTTTATACATGTATGTGGATCTCTCTTACTAAAAAATTACTAACTTATAAAGTATTTGTAATTGATAAAAAGATCTATAACATGTACTAAGTGTTGTTTTACTTGTCACTAATGTTTGGGGGTTAATAGGATTATCATCTCTCTGATGGCATTTGCCCAATCACACAAAGTGGTTTCATGATTCAAAAATCGAACACTGCAGGTGGTAATGGGCAGAGATACAGCTGCCGTGCATTTTACTCATTTAATCACAGTTTGTTTTGCGTCACTTTGTTGCAAACCTCATCATTAAACACAAACTTCTTGCTGGGCTGTTCAAAACTGTCTATATTAGAACAAAGTGTGGCTAGACACATTAAACTTACTGAATAACGGATCAAGTAGAGAGCATATATATAGATCAACGTTATGAAATGCCCACAAAAGCCAAATGCACTGTGGTGTTTTCTCGTGAAAGTTTGAAGGGGCCGGATTTCCCGGGAATGCAAGAATTCCGGGAGCACTCGCGTGCAATGTCTTTTTTCCCTTAAAGGGAAGATACAACATTTGCAAACATCACAAAACTTACTGGTTTTCTTTTTGGCTTCCTCTGACTTGAATATTTTCTCCTAATTTCGATCCTGCGTTTTCTGTATGCAAATATATTGACCTCTCTATTTCTATCCTCATCTTCTCCAGCCTCCTCATCCCATGGCTCCTCCTCCATCTCTTCATCCTCCTTCCTCTCATCCTCCTCCTCCATATTCCAATCTTCATCCTCATCCGCCTCCTCCTCCTGCGTATCCTCCTCCTCCTCCTCCTGCGTATCCTCCTCCTCCTGCGTATCCTCCTCCTCCTCCTTCTCCATCACCTCCTCCTCATGTTGCTCCTCCATCACCACCTCCTCCTGCTCTTCCACCTCCTGCTGCTGCTGCTCCATCACCTCCTGCCCCCTTCCTTCTCCTGCATTTCACTCTCGCTCTCATCTTCAAACCCTCCCTGACTTAAGGCCTGCAAGATCCTTGCTGCCTGTTTAAAAAATGTTTTGAAAGTGTTTGATTTACTACAGCAACTAAAACAAAATTACAATTCAATGTAATAACAAAGCAGACAATCATGCTATTATCTCCAAACTTGGATCCTCTATTCTTAGATGCAAGCGCCATTCCATACCACATGCACATATGCGTATTAGGATAACCGCCAAAAAGCTGTTATCTTGTTCCATCATCTTTAATGTACATCAAGTGGTACACGGAGTGGGACACAGATGCACGTTGTTCTGTGTTCCACTCATGCTATTGGGATAACTGATAAAAGGCTTAAAACAGTCCAAAAAAAGTATGACATTTTTAAGAAAACATGTATACGTGTAGGCAGATTCAATTTTATTGGCCTAAAAAAAAGGAAGCACTGACACGACACTTTGGCTTTGCTTGGGCGCCCACTATTTTTCAGTTTTAGACCTCTGCCATAAAATATGATGAACATGCAGACCTATTTGTGGACTCGACTCATTTTTGCAAAAAAAACATTGACATGGTCTGTATTACAATTATTGTAATACTTTCTGCCTTAATTGCATTCGATTTTTCAATGGATGAAAACAGATATTTCTGTGAACTAAAACATTGCATTAAAACATTTCCTTTCAAAAAGCACCAGTATTTGAGTTAATATCAGTATTTACCTTGCTTCGTCTCTTCTGAAAACACACCATGTCTCAGAAAATAGCGTACTGTAAACAAAGATTGAAAGGTATTTAGTTAAGTATTGGGAAAGTAACTGATGTGGGGGAGTTAGTGGGGTTTTTTTTTGGGGGGGGGTGGTTTGGTTTTTTTGCAGTTTGGAGTCTCATGGCTAAGCAGAATTGACTAGCTGTTGCAGTAATGTGTTACTGGTATGTAATTGATGTGGACTTGATTGACAGGTCTGTAAGAGTGCAGTCATCTGTGTGTTGTCTGTTGATGGAATTTGACTGGTCATCGTGCCTAGACTGTTTATGACTGGCCTGGCATGGCACTTTCTAAGGCCTTCATCTACAGAACCATTTGGACAGTGCTGTAGTTGAGTCCTTTCATCACAAGTACTTTCACTAGTCTAGTCCTTTCACAAGCCTCAAGTCCAGTTGATTTGAATAGCTTTGTGACTTGACTTGAGACTGAAGGACTTGTGATGGACTTGCAGGGACTTGTGATGGACTCGACCACATCACTGGATTGAGATGTAACTTCACCCATACCAGGATTTGTTACAAATGAAAATTCAAGTGACCTGAACATGACATATATCACATGTCATGTGACCTTACATTATAGGAGTTTGATTTGTGATTTAAAATGTATATGTGTAAACCAGAACATTTTATCTATCAAATATGAAGTGACGTTGTCATGTCCTCATCCCACGTCACTTCAAACAGCCAAAACAGCTTGTGCTTGTCCACAAACACATTTCTAATTAAAACGTTTCTGTATCCATTGATTTTTTTTTCAAGGGTTGCACTGCTTGGGTGTGCTTGAAGACTCTGTACACAGTGTCGCTTGATTCTTTTAAAACATCTTCTTGTAAATATGCCAGGGTGTCACAATGGATGTCTCAATCAACTGCCAGCCTTTCTTTGTGATGGACCACTTCCCACAAGATAAAACACAAGGTAGCGTTACTTGTTATCCTTTTCCGTAAGAATTTCATATGTGGACAATACTAATTTTAGCCTATAGTGACTAATCAGCCATCAGAAAGTGATAACATGTCCAAAGAAATCAATTTAGCAGTGACAATATTTCCCCATTTACTTCAAAAACCCTTAGAATTTTTCAGACCTGTCCAATATTTTACAAAGTTTGCACACAACGTGTCTAGTATTTCCTGTGAATGGAACTTTTTCCTCCTTTTCTGTGTTCGTAAAGTTTACCTCTTCTTAACATGTGAAAGATCGTTTTGAGAAGGTTTTGCAAAATCGAGACCAAACCTACCCATGGTCTAAGAGAACTGGCCTGATGATTCGTTTTCTTGTGGATATGTCTTATTAAGGGAATACAGTTTTCGTTGGGTGGTTTTAAACACTACAACGATGAAACTTTTCCAATTTTAATCAAAAAACCCACTTTTGGAATTTTCCAACGAAATTTCCGAATTTTTTTTACAGTGTGTCCCACAAAATTTGATTTTGTAAGGATTTTTCTCACAAAATGTTATTTTATTTCAATCATAATTTCGAAGAAAAGTCGATGGAAATGGCACGTAAAAATCATCGCGAATGTAGATTTAATCTCTTTCATCAGTCGTTATTGGAGTGTTTCAACAGTAAAAGCACAAGGCATAACACTGATCGGAGCCTTCTCCGGCTGGACAAAAGGTTAAACATTGACAGGTGACATGGAAAAATCACTGTGTCGCACATGCGTGCGAATTTGCAATGGTACCAACGTACGTACCGCACCGTACCGTCCGCTAGCACATAGCCGGTCGGGAACAGGTAGCCTTGTGGACGATCTAGTGGATGAAATCATTATGTTGTGCAATTTTCCGAGGTTTCAAATTTTGGTGTACTATGCTTTAAAAATTGTGATGATTACCTCGAGGATAGCGAAGAGAGCATTAGTGAAACATTTCACTGGCATTTGTTGGAAGAGAAAGACGAAAATACCTGATTTTCTCCACGTATGAATGCAAGAGGAGAAGTGGAGTTGTTTGGTTATATGGACATGATTGGAGCACCATGAACGGTGCCCTTGTCTTTCAGACTTTTCCCTAGACTTTCTCAAGTAAGAAGTAAACTTATAGCCATATGTCAGTTTTATCTCTGACACTAATAATGTTAAATTAATGGCATTAAACAGAGTTTTAATACACACTTGTATTCCCATAATTTATAAATACTTTTTTTATAAAATGCAGCAAACCCCCCCCCCCCCCCCCATTTTAATCTCTCAAAGTTCCTAAAGGTCTTTGTAAGTAAAATTTGTTGCGTTGCCATTCTGTGGGCTTTTTCCTATCCATGTTCCTGGGCCACTGTCGTGTTTCTCCCTCTAGTATCACTCTAAACAATAAGAGTATTTTAATTGACACAAACCAGACTGGCGATTCATGATGCGTGCATGCGTACCTTGGCGAATTTTGCCACTATGAAATACTAGCTTACTCATAAAACTTGTGTTTCGGACACAATCTTCAATAAGCCAGTTCGGTGCATGTACCTCGATTTTTATGTAATGACCTTTGACATAGAATACTAACATTTCCAACGATGAAGCAGTGTTGAAAATTTCCATAAACTGCAAAATACTTATTTCTATCTCAGAAATTTGAGGTACCAACCTGGAGATGTAACCGTCATTGCACTGAATCTGGACAAAACAAAGGCAACTTCACTTACAAGGCAGTCTGGCAAGCAAGAACATTGACTTACTTACTGACACCATTGATGAGTAGGCCTACTTACTGACACTGAGTGGGGATAATGGCCTACATTCAAGGTAATTCATGGTCTGACGATCAGACTATTTGGGCTTGAGCGCAGGATTCGCAAACAGGGCGCTGGTAAGGGCTGATGAGCTTCACAGAATCTTGTAAAGGAAATTTATAGATGGACCTGCAGCTCGCGTGCGCTACGCTCGATGGACACTGGAAGCTAGTTTGTGTAACGCGTTCTACATCAGGTCACGTAAATCTATCTAATGAGAGATCAAAAGATGTCAGCCCTGACCAGCGTCCTGTTTGCAGGACCGGGGGTACAAGCGAGTTCTAACATTTGAGCTTTCATTGGATAGATTTGCTTGACCTGTGACGTAGGACGCGTCACACAATCTAGCTTCCGGTGTAGCATGAATTTAGGTTTTAAGAAATACGAACTCATTGCTGGTATTGCGCATGCTCATTCATAGATAATTGGGAGAGGGACCGGTCACGTGAGAGGGTTTATCCAATAAAAGGGAAAAAGAGTCAGATTTTCATATACGAGTACGATTTTCATATGACACCGGTACCAATCGTGCGTAGCGCGCTAGCTGCATGCGAAGGTCAATCTGTACTTCCTTCTCAAGATTCTGTGAAGCTCATCAGCCCTGACCAGCGTCCTGTTTGCAGGACGGGGGTACGAGCGAATACTAATGTGTGATATGAGATGTTACGCGGATGCATATTGTGCTTGTAAGAAACATGCGAGCATTGTACGCCGGCCCTTCTCCCTGCGTGTTCATACGCCTTTGATTATCATTCGAAGTTACCAAATGACCTGTGACCTATATCATTGTGCACAAGCGCAGTTGAAATACCGGACTGACTTATTGTAAACCTTCAGGAATATTTTTAATTATCCCACGAGTGTGAGTGGAACACGAATTATATATGTAATGCTTTGCGCCCCACATACCATATTCCGTGTTCCACGAGCGTGTGTGGGATAACGAATTTATCTTCAAGCAGACTTGACGCACAGTAAAGATTATACGCACGCTGTACACGATCTTTTCAGCAGTTTTTCTAAATGTGCGTGTTGTACGAAATGGCGCTTGCATTTTAGAATAGCGCAATACGCGGAGTGGGGTATGGGACGAGTTATATGGTTTTATGTAGCGCGGCTTGTTGCCATGGATCTTCAAATCAGGATCGAGGATTTAAGTTTGCTTAAATTGATCCTTGAAAGGGAAATGTGTGCATTATATGGGTCCTCCTAAGAAACATTGACATAACTGCTTTGTATGTTCAACGGAAGCCATGTTGAAGCTTTTTTATGACGGGTCAATCCCTACTTAGGGTGCTGTACTATCTAAGAAAGGGCTACGTTATGAGCGTCGTATAACGCATAGCATAAGTGCGGAAAATCCCATGTTCAAGTCCAGCTGGCGACATTTTTAAGGTCGTTTTATCCCAACAAATTAAGAATATTGTTCTTTTATTATATTAACTTGATTCAAACATTTTGTTGCAGAGTACTATTAGTGTTACAATTTCTTTTACTGATTTGTGGCTCTAAAAGATTTTTTAGAGGAAAATAAGGCGAAGTAAAAAAAAAAAAACATGTTTCTCATCCCCGCCCGCTTCCTTTTTGGAGGCCGCCTGGATTTTTTTATTATTTTTTATTGTGAAAAGTGCAGTAAAAAGTCACTGAAATGTCCACAAATTCATTGGAAAATGAATTGTTCATTGTAGACCAATACAAAGTTCTCTAAAATGACACTGTTATTTATATTCAGTTCTCTTGTCCAACTTGTCTTTCATTTTAAAAGTGTCTTTGAACAGTGGAAACACCATTCGGACGGCAGGATTTTTTTTAAATGGCGGCCATCTTGAAAAAAATAAAAAGCTCCATTGAGAAACTTTTTTTTTTATTTGGTCCGAAATTGTAAAATGGTCTGATTTCCATCTTATTAATCATGTTAATACATTACAAGGTCACAACAACAATGTTGACGTAGGCTACCAGACTTAAGATTTGTCACGGGAAAATTTCTGTCCAGAAAACAGTTACTGCATATATGTGTGCATGTTCAGTACATATCCCGCATACTCGTACTAACGTTTACTAAAGGTTTGCTGTCTCCGGCTAAATGGCCACTGCCGAAAAAAAATTGCTAGGCCTAGGCCTAATGCTTTTGGATGAAACTAATTTCAAAACTTTTTAAACCGTGTTTATGTTTACCAACTAGAAGATTTGTTGTAGAAGATTTGAATGTTTGAAATAAATGTTTCGTTGAATCACAGTATACAAACAAGAGTTTAGACATACATTTTTTTTATTCAGTTTGTGGTTGCACTTGGCCCGTGCGCCCGCGGGTTTGTGCACTTTTTAGCTGTGTGTCATGCATCGATTACCGATATCTTTGATTATACGTACGCGCCCGCCGGCCGCGTACGTACGTTTATACGCGCGCACACGCGCGACAAACGATTTTACACACAGAGGGGCTTCATAAAACTTCTGAAAATTTCAGTTTTGAATCGCGCGAGCGCGACTGATCATTGTTATTATTCAAAAAACGGGATTGTTATAAAGACATTTTCAGACGCGGTTCAAATTAAACAGAAACAAAAGGGGGCAAAAAGTAAAATAATTGCCGTGGTACTCACCCGAGCAGCTTTCTAATCAGATATTGTTTTTTTGAAAACTGCAACGGGTGTTTAATTTTAAAATACAACCAATTGCTTTTGAGAGAGAGTGACTGAAGCGAATATTATTTGTAACTTTTAGACCAAACCATATGCTATGCCTTCTACATGCGGGCGTTTGATGGCCGTTTTCTCAAACCAAATTGCCTGTTTTTTTGCAAAGTTTCAGGTAAATTGGGCACTAAGAAAATAAATATAGGCCTTTAAAAGCTAAATCATGATTTATATACATGTAGAAAGGGTTACTTTTGAACAAGTTTGATTGCTTGCATCGCATGAAGCATTGGACGAGGGACCCTGCCAACGGCCGTTGTGCACTGCCGTACGGCTTCTCTTAAACCAAATGGAAGCCCCATTTTAGTTGAAACTGAGATGTCAAGACTGTGCAATATCAAGGGGAAACTCTGGAAAGTGCTGCAGTTGTGAGAAATATGCCTCGCACGATATTCAGTTAGATTCGCCCATTTATTTGAAAACACTGACTCTTTCCCTTTTGACAGTGGCCTGCGGATTTCCAAATTGAGTGGAATTTCCAAAGAGTAATTGATGATTTCAGACTCCCCTTTGACCAAAATAAGATCACAAAATGTTCAGAAAAATGTTTTTTCAAGCTGAATTATATCAATTGTTTTTGTCAAGGAAATGGTAACTATTGTACGGTTACACAAAGAAAACTGGCTTGCAGGAAAACGATGGAATTTGGAAAAAAGAATTTTTTTTGTTGAAAATGGGGCTTCATTTCGTCACCGTTTTCACGAACAGCCACATACTATATATATTATGTTGATTTTGAAGAAAAGTGTTTTCGAGATAATCGCAAAAGAAGTTTCTCATATTTTGAAACTTCAAGAAATACTACTTTGCAACAACTTTGTGCAGCAAGGAAACCATCACACGATTCTACGAGAGCTGAAGTTTTACATGAACCTGGTAATAAGACTTAATACAGCAGTTAATTAGTAAAAATTAATTAGTAAAGATATGTGGCTCTTCGTGAAAACGCAAATTCAGGTTTCCGAGATATTGGCCCTTTCTGTTCAACGTGTATTTCTATAGGCGCGCGTGAGTACGCGCGCGCAGCTGAAAATGTAACAAAGATATGTGGCTCTTCGTGAAAACTCAAATCTCATTTGACCTACTTTTACGTATTTCCGTGCAATGGGTTTTGTACGCGTTCAAAGGGCCAAAATGTATGTGGCTCTTTGTGAAAACGCAAAATGCATTTATCGAGATTTCTGCCCCTTGCAACATTAATGTAACTTAGAAATGAATGATGTTTTGCTTACAGAAACATGTCAAAATGGTTAAGTACATTGTTTTAATGCGAAATATTGAAAAAAAATCAAAATCGAAAAAAATGTAATTTTTGACATATGTGGCTCTTCGTGAAAACGGTGACGATTTAACCATCCTTTGACCAAAGTTTCCACCCGAATTTGCATGATCGAACTACTCAAAAACACCGATTTTTTTTATATTTCGGAGATGTATATTCCAGGAAATGAAGTTGAACATTGTTTTTAAAGACTTAACAAATAAAATAATGGGAAAATAAAGCTTCTGTCTTTTTAGGGGAAAAAAATTAACAAAAGTGAAAACATACCGTCTAATTAATTTTCAAATTTGCCCCGTACAGACAAGTGTTCAGGGTAAGTACTGTAGCGGAAAGTGTAGGGACTTATAGCTAGTTTATCTTCTACGTCATTCCTATTGCAACAACGTAAATTCACTGTGTGTTGGTGACTGGGCGGAGCGTAAGTGCCCAGTGGCCGAATGCGCGTACGCTATTGGTTGCCCAAAGCCCATAGGTTTAGTACATGCGTATGTGTTTGTGCGGCGTGTGCATGTTCACGTGAGGGGTATTCGCGTGATCGCGCGGAGGAGTTGAGCTGTGGACAGCGGACGGTAAGGTCGTATATTGCTTGCGCTCTGTGTTTTGGGTAATGCTGACGCGCACTGTGTAAATTGCGCTGGTCCTGACTGTGCTGAAGTTGCGCTGTGTGATGCTGACGCGCAGCCGTACTAGTGAATGTACTGGACAATGCTGACGCTAGCTTGCATGGGTAAAGCGTAAATCAGGTTAAGGCTGACAGCGTGTATTACTTACATTGGCGTGTGTTACTTACATTGGCGTGTGTTATTTACATTGGCGTACACTACTTACCTTGGCGTGCATTACTTACATTGACGTGTGTTATTTCCATTGGTGTGTATTACTTACATTAGCAACATTGTTGACTTGGTGTACATTGTTTACTTAGTGTACATTGTTTACTTAGTGTACGTTGTTGACTTGGTGTACATTGTTTACTTAGTGTACATTGTTTACTTAGTGTACGTTGTTGACTTAGCCGTGCATTGTTTACATTAGTGCACATTGTTGACTTACCAGTGCATTGTTTACATTGGGCGCGTTGCTTAAGCTGTGCGCATTAATTTCTGCTTAGGTGAGCTGTTAGCTGACTTGCAAGTGTATTTAAGTGACCCTGATAATTAACAACCTCATTAAATATTTCTTGATTATTGTATAATAAATTACGATCATATTTGTGGTGCCGACATTCCTGTTGTCCATGTGTATTTGTTGTTGCTTTATTGTGCAATTGACAGTGGGTAATCACAATCATCATAATCGGCGGTATATTTCCTCCAAAACGGACCTGCTCCCTAGGCCTTGAGGTCGCTCTGAGTGGTCTCTCGTCTTGGGAAAGCTTGCGTTCGGGAAGATCAGCTACACTCTAATAGGTGTCAGACTTGGTCCAACCGAACTTTGGTTTGGCCCGGGGAGATCCCCGCCACAGTACTTGAGAGGGTCTTTTTAGTCGCTTTTTGCAAGCCACGATAGCAAAATTACAGAATTAATCTTAAAGAATCAGAAAAGGGGTGCTCTTTTCAAAAAAAGAGCGTAATTCGTGTACAAGAAGCAATTTTATGAGGCAATTCACTCTTAGACCAACGGCAGTACTCTTTGCGTAATGGTCAAAGGGTAGTTCCGGGGACTATTTCCACCTGCGCCTCGACTGAGTCAAGAAATATTTTTTGGAGCGAGGAGGTGAGATACTACAGCAGGTTACCAAACGCTTTGCGACTGCTTGGTTAATATAAACGAGTGTCCATGCGTGTCAAAAAGAGTGGAAAAAATAAGTGTGTTGACTTTTTCACTGTAGGCCTAATGAAGGTGGGAGGAAGGTTAAGTCACTTCGATAACCTCAAACTATATCAGAAACTGGTTTTAATGCTAGTTTGGTTAATTATTGGATGGTGATATGATGCGAGCATACAAAAGCGCTTTTTATGTTATGAGTGTGCTCCTGCTAGTCAGCTCGATTGTTCACGTTAAATTTATACAAATATCACCCAATAACTCATAGGCGTAGCCAGCGGGGGGGGGGGGGGGGCCCCAAAAATTTTTTTAAAGACCTCCTTTTTCCTTTCAAATTTCCTTTTTTAAACGGGCTTTCCCCCCCCCCCCCCCAATTTGTAAAGAGTGCCCTTATTTTACCAAGTGCCCTTTTTTTTTCTGAAAAAGTGCCCTTTTCAAAAAGAAGTGGTTCCCTTTTTTGTGGCATCTGCCGTTTTGGGTGCCTTTTTCAGAATTTCGCACCTTTGTCGCCCTGGAAAGCACCAGATATTGGTCCTTTGTGTGCATAATTGTCGGTTTTGAACAGCGCCCCCGTCGACAGATGGTACCAGCCCCCCCCCCCTGCTTTTTTTGATTTTACGGAGGCCAAGTGCATGTCCCCCCCAATAAAATAAAAATGACCGTTCTACGCCCCGTAACTAGAGCAAATTTGATTGTAATTTGCGTTCAATTACTTCAAGCACACAATCAATTGCTGCAATTGATGCAGCTTGCAGAGCCCTGCTTAAAAAGCACGTGATGGGAAACATTTACACGACCCATACATTTAACATGAAATGTAATTAGGCACATATTTTGTGCAACTTTCTAGTTCTCTTAACTTGAAAACTATCTGAAATCCCTTTTTTGAAAATAGCGTAACTTTTAGGTTTCTTCCCTGAAATAACATCACACTCTTTTGGTCAGGCCCCCCAAAAGTAGTTAGGCAAAAAAAATAAGTCTCCGGTTTCTTGTATGCGCGCGCGTCGCCACAGCCATGCGCGTCAGCAAAATGAATTTTTTGATTTGTTTTTCAATTAAAAATGATGTCTCAAAACTGCCAAACTCGCTGGTTTGACTGGAATCCTGCTGCAGCACAATTTTAACGTATTTTTATATGGAGTTTTGATCGAGAATAAGCTTTAGGTGAACTCTCTGGACTCCCATATATTTGCAATAAGTTTAGTCGGGCACCATTTGCAGTCATCAGCCGACATTTGAAGCAAAAAAAAAACATGAAAAAAAAGCCGCATCGCCGCACTACTTTTTGGGGCAAGCTCCATACCAGAAACCAGAGTCTTTTTTGGGGGGGGGCCTTATGCTTTCCGATTACATGCCATTCAAAAATAGGTAATTTTGTTTTAATTTTTTTGTGTACAATCACATGGCGGCGTCTGCATGTGAAGTCAAGGGTTAAAGGTAGAAATTGATGATTTGGTCCCCCCCCCCCCTATTTTTTGTATAATAAAATAGGGTAGGGACAGGTGCAGTTCTAGAGCCTATATTTTATGGGGGAGGGGCGCTAGCATGGGTGGATCCAGAATTTTTTGCAGTGAGCCGTGTTGAAATGTAGACCTTTTTTTCTACGGACACTTTGGTCTCAGAAAATCAATAGATGGCGGGTGGGTGGAGGGGCCTCGTACCTTATTTGCAATGGGCAGCACTTAAAATTAAAATCTTGGACACTTCATTACCTAATAGTGTACATACTCCCCTTCTCACAACAAATTGTCTTGGGGGAGACAATTCACATGTGATGTCAATTTTGAAAATTTCCATCAAATAGTAGACAGAAAACATAAGTAAAGTGTATTTGAATTTTTTCTGTCCATTTTGGATGGAAATTTGAGGGTGTATTTTAAAAATTAACGAGGAAGAAAGAACTGCTAACCTGACGGATGCAAAGTGGTACCCTGTATTGAGTTTCTTGTCATATGTCAGGTGTCCTAAAACCAAAACCAAAATAATTGTAACAATCGAATAGGTAACAAATAAATAGAAAAACATATAATTCACATACATTTAAATTTTGGTTAAAAGAGGAACAATATTGAATTATCAAAAAATGTCACTGTTAAACTTGACACAAACGTTAATCCACTCTTCCTCTCGTTTAAATAACTGTGACTCTTCAGCTGTACGTTATCATGATTTATGCAAAGGTTTTAAATTTAAATGTGATTGTTTGGATTTCTACCCATATAATAACATGATTGACTGATGGTGACTCCTTAATGAACTTGACTAATGTGATTGTTTGGATTTCTACCCATATAATAATATGATTAACTGATGGTGACTCTTTTGATGAACTTGACTATTGTGATTCCTTAATGAACTCCTTAATGAACTTGACTAATGTGATTGTTTGGATTTCTACCCATATAATATTATGATTAACTGATGGTGACTCTTTTGATGAACTTGACTATTGTGATTGTTTGGATTTCTACGCATAACGTTAAATAAAAGAAAATATGGGGAAAAAATATTTTGTGATGTGATTGTCTCACAATAATTTAACAATAAATGTATGTGTATTATCTAAGACCCCCCACTATACCACCCCACCCCCCCAAAAAACCCAGGGAGTATTTTATTAAATCCACCAGAAACAATTCTCCTCAATGAATCAACTGAGGCCCCCCCCCCCCCAATAGTCTGAGTATCACCCGATAAGCCAAAAAAAACCCTAAAAAATATTTCTGCTTCTGGTTACTATTCTGACAGCCCCTACTCTTTTGACAAGTTATATACTGCAGCCAATGTCATCTACATGTACATTGTAATCCTAATCTTCAATAGCAATAATAACTGTAATTAGTCTAACACAATATTTGTTGTTCACAACACAAAAGTTATTATTTCTTTTCAAGACCATCGCGCACCGCTCGGGCAAAAACCTCCATGCACCTAATGAAGGTGGGAGGAAGGTTAAGTCACTTCGATAACCTCAAACTATATCAGAAAACTGGTTTTAATGCTAGTTTGGTTAATTATTGGATGGTGATATGATGCGAGCATACAAAAGCGCTTTTTATGTTATGAGTGTGCTCCTGCTAGTCAGCTCGATTGTTCACGTAAAATTTATACAAATATCACCCAATAACTCATAGGCGTAGCCAGCGGGGGGGGGGGGGGGGCCCCCAAATATTTTGTAAAGACTGCCTTTTTCCCTTCAAAAGTCCTTTTTTAAACGGGCTTTCCCCCCCCCCCCCCCACAATTTGTAAAGAGTGCCCTTATTTTACCAAGTGCCCTTTTTTTCTGAAAAAGTGCCCTTTTCAAAAAGAAGTGGTTCCCTTTTTTGTGGCATCTGCCGTTTTGGGTGCCTTTTTCAGAATTTCGCACCTTTGTCGCCCTGGAAAGCACCAGATATTGGTCCTTTGTGTGCATAATTGTCGGTTTTGAACAGCGCCCCCGTCGACAGATGGTACCAGCCCCCTGCTTTTTGTTATTTTAAGGAGGCCAAGTGCATGTCCCCCCAAATAAAATAAAAATGACCGTTCTACGCCCCGTAACTAGAGCAAATTTGATTGTAATTTGCGTTCAATTACTTCAAGCACACAATCAATTGCTGCAATTGATGCAGCTTGCAGAGCCCTGCTTAAAAAGCACGTGATGGGAAACATTTAAACGACCCATACATTTAACATGAAATGTAATTAGGCACATATTTTGTGCAACTTTCTAGTTCTCTTAACTTGAAAACTATCTGAAATCCCTTTTTTGAAAATAGCGTAACTTTTAGGTTTCTTCCCTGAAATAACATCACACTCTTTTGGTTAAAAGAGGAACAATACTAAATTATCAAAAAATGTCACTGTTAAACTTGACACAAACGTTAATCCACTCTTCCTCTCGTTTAAATAACTCTGACTCTTCAGCTGTACGTTATCATGATTTATGCAAAGGTTTTAAATTTAAATGTGATTGTTTGGATTTCTACCCATATAATAACATGATTGACTGATGGTGACTCCTTAATGAACTTGACTAATGTGATTGTTTGGATTTCTACCCATATAATAATATGATTAACTGATGGTGACTCTTTTGATGAACTTGACTATTGTGATTGTTTGGATTTCTACGCATAACGTTAAATAAAAGAAAATATGGGGAAAAAATATTTTGTGATGTGATTGTCTCACAATAATTTAACAATAAATGTATGTGTATTATCTAAGACCCCCCACTATACCACCCCCACCCCCAAAAAAACCCAGGGAGTATTTTATTAAATCCACCAGAAACAATTCTCCTCAATGAATCAACTGAGGCCCCCCCCCCCCCCAATAGTCTGAGTATCACCCGATAAGCCAAAAAAAAACCTAAAAAATATTTCTGCTTCTGGTTACTATTCTGACAGCCCCTACTCTTTTGACAAGTTATATACTGCAGCCAATGTCATCTACATGTACATTGTAATCCTAATCTTCAATAGCAATAATAACTGTAATTAGTCTAACACAATATTTGTTGTTCACAACACAAAAGTTATTATTTCTTTTCAAGACCATCGCGCACCGCTCGGGCAAAAACCTCCATGCGGCTAGACAGTGACGGCCGCACCACCCGGCACCGTCCATCGCAGGCACCGTGCGTGACGCGGGGGACACGGCAGAAATACACTTCGAAGTACCGCATCGCACAACGGGAAACATTATGTACGCAAGATTTCTAATGCGTAAACCTTTACATTTCTTTTTCAGTTTTGCCCTTTAGGCCTAAAATGCTTTCAGCAAGGAGCGCAAGGCCTGGCGTTATTTCTTTTTGTACCAGCGTGTTAACGAAAGCCTGAACTTCGTAGATAGGCAGGTTGTATGCCGTTTTTGTTTAAAAAAACTGACACAAACAGCTGACGATTGATCAAAAAGATTATTTTCAGCTCGTACGGCCGGCCGTCCCGCGGCACGGCGCGGCCCACGGCCAGCCGGCCGTCCGCCATCGAATCAACCAGATGAATTGACAATCTCGTGAAACTGAAACTGGCCTTCGCGAAGCCGGATTTTGCACGCGAAACCGGCCGTTCGCGAATCCATGGCGAAACGATCGCGAAGGCCTTGAATAATCAGTGCAAGAAAACGTTAAGCAGATGTTAGCAGAATTAATTATTCGCGAACAATTTCAATAAAATGCGCGGGTATTTGTCTATATAAAGGGTGAATTTTGGAAAGTTCCGCCACGTTGCTTGCAACAGATATTCAGCCATGACTCGCTTCAATTCTTGCACGCGTCGGAGAATCGCACAGTTAGATTCAAGAGGCTACACCAGACGAGCTGTTCAAGAAACACTAGCCATCGACGGTGTCCCTGTTTCTCCAAGTGGCATCACCAAATTCCTTCGCAAGCTGCGCGAGGATGGGGTCATTACTGATAAGCCAAAGTCGGGACGCCACAGTAAAATTACTGACCGAATGCGCAATATAATTGATGAAAACCTTGAGCGCGACAATGAGCTAAGTGCACTGGATGGCATTTGCGCAAAAGTGTCAGAAAGAGCATGAGACATTCGAGAATGTTATTTTCTCGGACGAATGTAGCGTTCAGATCGAACGCCATGCAAAAAAATGCTACCGTAAAAAGACCAAACAACGTGTTCTGAAAGGTAAGCCGAAGCACCCACTAAAAGTTCACGAATAGGCAGGCAACTCAAAGCGAGGATCTACTGGCATCGCCATTTTTGACGGTATCCTGGCTTCCAATTTCTATGCGAATGAATTATTGCGCACTATCTAAAGCTATTCGTTGACAAAAAAATTCCTGACGGTCACCGCTTCCAACATGATAACTGTCCCACCCACAAAAGCGCACTAACGCAAGGGGTAATGAAGGAGTTGGGAATCAACTGGATGCCATTTCCAGCAGAAAGTCCAGATCTCAACCCTATTGAAAGCCTGTGGGCAAAGCTGAAAAACCACCTGAGAAAGAAAGTCAAACCCGCTACAAAGGAACAACTGGTTCAAGGCATCAGAGGCTTCTGGGTTACAAAGGTCACAGTCGAGAAGTGTAAGAAGTACATCGGCCATCTCCAAAAGCTCCTCCCGAAAGTCATAGAGAGAGGGGGACGCGCCTCAGGTTGTTAGACGTTAACCAAATTTTGTTTCCCTTTCATAATGCACAACCGGCCTTCCCTCAATAGAAAATAATAATGAGAAGATATGTTTTAAATCATCTTACCTTTATTAGCAGCTTTATGTTGGTGATAGAAAGAAAGTTAACGTTAGTTACATGGTGTCCACTTCCTGCTTGTTTTCAGACAATAATTGGCAGAAATGGAGATAATTATATTTTCTTTATTGTAATATAAGCTATTCATTGCTGAAAATGTAAAATTTAGACGATTTCTTTTTTATATAATAATTTTGTCGCAAATTTAACCTGTGGACACCGTAACTAACGTTAAATAAAATGAGAGATTTAGCTGTTAAACCATTTTAATAGCAGATCAATTGAAAACGTTATGACAACAGTGTCTCACAGTAAGTACCCCAGAGGAAATTCATCCATTAAAAATTATATTCCTGTGACGATCTTATATGGACCTCTTTTGACAATCTCTGTATCAAAATGTTACGTAAGTTACATGTGGACACCACAGAGGCCTTCATTTACATAACTTTATATTATTATTGAGCCCAAAACTGATATTAAATTGTTGTTCTCCGTAATACCATGAGGACCCATTTTAACTAATTAACACCAATATTCCAATGGGAAGTTGTCGCTTGTAGATATTAACTATCGTATTATACAAAGTGCACATTGTAACTAATGCAACTTTGGTGTCCAGCTGTAACTAACGTTAAATCACATGCTTGGCATTTGTACTCCTAGTGCTCTGGATATCACAGTAAATATTTTAAACTGCTAGATATTCCTCAGAAAGTAATGTGCTGTTTAAAACCAACCAGCTATTATTTACTTTTCTACCCATGTAGCTTTATACTTACGTTAGTTACACCATTTAGTGGACACCATTTATCGTTAGTTACATAGTGTAGAATGACTGATTATTTTTATGTAGATCAAATGTCCTAATTGTGATTAGATATATTGGTACACATGTAGGTTACAACATCACTGTTAGAGTATTTGGCCTTTCCTCCTAACACATAATGAATTAGGTATTCATTATGTTGAATAAAAAGGACACCAAAGTGGTGACCCACTCTTAAGGAAGGGTCAAATTTAAAAACTCATGTACATTGTGTATAAAGGAACTGATATTATGCTTCTGAAGACTTTATCACCTGAAATTACTGTAGAATATAAGGAGGGTTTAAAAAACCCAGTAAATATGCTAAATAGGTGGACACCAAACGTATCTTACGTTAAATAGTTTATCTGGCGTCCCTGTGCACAAACCAGAAATATTTTGAATACAGGTTACCTGTATTTGTAAAATTCATTCCATTACTAATAACTTCAATACAATATTCATCTGAGGAAATAAAATGTAAGCGTGTTTTTAATTCATACTTGTAGCTAACATATTAAACCACCAAAACAGACTTTACCCGACTATTTAGTTATCAGGAGTGACAACATTGAGTTCCACCTAAAATTTCGCCAGTATTGTGTCCTTACACATATACAATAACCCTAGATTTTCTCACCAGATATCAAAAGACCAATGTCTGAACTAACCATAGCCGAAGGAAATTATTCCGAGTGCCCTGGCAAGTGCCATTTTGGAGGGTTAAAAATGGGGTGAAAACTGCAATTTTGCTAGTTATAAAAGCCTGCTGTATTGTAGGGCTAAAAATAATATAAAGGTGAATTTTCAGAAGTGTTTCTATTTTTTTCTTGTGAGGGTAAGGATGATACTTTGTGGTGATATAGCTACTCTTGTGTCATTACTTTATATTTTGGCTTGATGACCTTTAAAATTGACGCGAACAATGATTTTTTGCAGCCTCAAAGTTACTTGCTCCCCAAGTCCTTTCATCCCACAAAGTATAAAAGAAATTCTATTTTTGTGTCTTTGACACTTATATCAAGTATTTACACGAAATGACCCTTAAGAACAGACTCCTTGGTCTGTGTTCCTTGCTCGTTCGTGGTCCAATTTGTCTTTATTTTTGCAACCACAGTTTAAATAAAATGTGCATCCTTCAAGTTTTTTGGTTATTGGGAGTTGCCGGCGTCACGAAAATTCTGGATTCGACTGGTACCCTGTAACGTATACATACAAATATCCTAAGATCTCACGTGCACCAGTACAATCCCGAAGAACTCAGCACACAAATAAAGCTGGCGAAAATGAACACTACTGCGCAATTTTGCGCATGCGTGTTGAAGCGAAGTTTCCCTCTCGGAGAAGCTAGCACGCCGGAGAAGTGAGACCGTGACACCGGTCTCATGAGGGCGGGAATCAGTACCCATACTACCACTCTCACAACAGGTGTTCCACATTACACCCAAGGTCTTCACGTCACTCTTTTCCAAGCAATACACCAGCATACCAAGACTGTGATTTCGCCCTTGTACAGGGAAAGTGACCTCATAAGGGTACTTCCCAGACTGACTCAGTCTACCTTAACTCAGACATGATGTCATGGAAGCTATGTTTTCCTTATATTACATCATATCCTATTTTCACTCAAAGTTGCCCCTTAGAAACTGTATAAAATGTCCACATTTTCCCCCTTTCATTGAGTTCTCCTTCTCGCTGGGAAACCAGAGGCATAGCCATAAGCTGATTCAGCCCTATGCTCTGGCCAGTCTTCATCTACGATTTTCTGTCTTCCGTCTCCTACCTCTGTAATAATTCAAGACCAGGTTTAAATTGAGTTCAAGAGAATAAAATAGTTTCTCCATATTAAAGCTGAGCTCATACCAGTGTGTCTTTGTATTCTTCGTGTTCATCGTTCATCCTGCTCTTAGCCACAGCTTAACGTATAAGTATAGTCAAACATCCCAAAGACTATAGCCAAATTCTATATGTTACACTTTTGTATTTTTCCTCATCTGTTTTCTCTTTTCTCATTGGCTTCACAGAAAAGATGGCGAAAATATCACTCCCCCAGCTCCTGATGCTTGTTGCCATAGCAACCCTTCTCATCTCATCCGTGGAAAGTGGCGCCCCCACTGCGATCTGTATGAACGACTGTTTCTCTTGCGCAATGATCTGGCCCCCGTCGTCTTACTCGCAGGGCGACTGCGTGGAAGCGTGCGCCGCAGATGAATCGCACATAGATTCCAATTGTCAAAAGCACCAATTTGGCTAGAGGGCGCTAGACCAGTCAAATAGATGTAGGTCTTTTTGATAACAAGTGTTGGTCACTGAGAAAAGTTGACCATTAGAGTTTGAATTTAAAGTCTAGAACTTTGATGTTCTCACTTGTCACTTTTCGATTAATTGGATAACGATTTTGCTGTTTCGTAACAAATTTTGTAAACAACTGTTCGCCAACTAAGGTGCTAAGACAATGAAATGGACAAATTATTATGCAGCAAGTCCCAACTTTTCTGAATAATTGTACAAGAAAATGTGAGCTAAAGTACACATAGAACAACGCCCACTGAAATTCCTCTACCAGTTTGCCAAACAATTTTATCGCTAAATTTGAACAAATGTGTTGTGGGCCTATTATGTCAATTTGTGGAGAACAATTAATAATCCTTATCATTCGATCAGCAATTGTTTTTTTCGTTTTCTTGATTTATGAATTTCTTGTTGAAATCCTAAGAGTATCTCTCAAAATCGTTGTTTGAGTCACAAATTACTCATATTGGTGCGCCTGGCCAGATTATTCTCCAAAGTGCCAAATTTCGCTAAATCCTTGCTTTTTACAAGGTAGCCTCAAAAATGTGATGCCGTGAACTCTCGTTATTTTGAGACACATTTATACTTGTGGACTACTTTTTGACCTCTTACTCTTAGTAATTGTCGCTTTACCAATCATTCTGTAGGCCAAACTGTGGAAACAGTTCAACTATTTGACAATATTTGGTGACGGTATTAAAACGTGATATTCACTCAAACTGTTCGCGCCTGTTCTCTATTTCAGTTTTTGTTTTGTTTTCCTTGTCTGTTGGGGTGTTGGGGTGTTTGTGCAGTTGGTTAGGCTAGTCCCATCCAGCATTTCTTTTGCCTGATACATTACATTCAATGACCCCCCCCCCCCTCCAGTGGGACAACTGGCCTAACATATCAGGTTATATTAAGGTGCAATAATCCTCGCTGGAATTCAATCGCGTACCTACTGGGGGAGGGATTCTCGGGTGACCCTCACCCTCCCCGTTAAAATCTTGAATTGACCAAAAATATAAGGATCATTTGCCTTAAGTGCCCCTTAAAAACATCATTCACCCCAGGTACCTCCCACTTGAACTTACACTATAGTTACGCCACGTACTTCTGGAAATCGAAACAATTTGAATTCATTTCAAATCAAATGACAAATTAATTCAATCACGTGACGTGTTTCACGCAGGCGCATTAACGTAAATGACTTTATTAGCCCGCAGAAGACAAATCTTTTTGTGCCACGTCAAAACCCAAGATAGAGGGACTGCAAGCCAGTTTGCGTAATTTTTATTCCTAGGAGGGTTAGGGGCAATGTCATGAATAATTCATGTTTATCCATGAGAACGGGCAATGACATCAACAGCATTGTTGTTAGTTACTCAACTAGTTACAATACATTAAAGCATTTTAAAGAACGGTTGTCGTCGAGCTACCACACAGTAGCCTAGTGGATAGCGAGATGAGCTATGGGTACAAAGATTTCTGGTTCGAATCCACGTCGTCGCTGCTCATTTTTATTAGCTATTTTTCTTCTCCAAATTTATCACTGAGATAATTTTAAATTAAGGGGAAAACAGAACGAGAACCTAAGTCTTGCAATGATTCAAAGGAAAAACTGAATTATTCATGGCATTGCCCCTAACCCTCCTAGGAAAAAAAATACGCAGCCAGTTTAGCGGTTGCTCGTTAGTGCGCCCTCTACTAATCAAATGTCCATTGACGAGGCCGGTAGTGACCACCCTACTTCTACCTCTACTACTACTACTCAGTTAAGTTGCACAAGACCATAATCGGGTCATAGCATACAGCAAGGACCCATGGTCATAGTGACCTCCAACCTCGAAAACGGAACAAACTAGACCAACAGTCGCCTGGAGATACTGAACAGTATACATGTACAAATTTAACATGGTTTGAGGATGGACAGTCGATATTCGCTCCCCGAGGTATTGGAAAATGACAAACTAGTTCCCGAGGCGAAGCCGAGGGAACTAGTTTGTCAACTTCCAATACCGAGGGGAGCTAATATCGGCTGTCCACCCGAAATAAACCATGTTATATTTGTTTTACTATGCCTCATACACATTCAGCAACGATTGGGGTTTTTTTCGTTGCATGAAGGAACCTCAAACAATAATTTTTTTGAAAAACTTGTCCAGTTCACGAAAAGAATCGCATTGCTGAACTTCACTAGTTCAGTTCGTTTACCATACAGTGCAGTAAATACAGTATACAAATATAACATGGTTTGAGGGTGGACAGTCAATGTTCGCTCCCCGAGGTATTGGAAAATGACAAATTTCCAATACCGAGGGGAGCTAATATCGACTGTCCACCCGAAATAAACCATGTTATATTTGTTTTACTATACCTCATACATATTCAGCGCCGATTTGTTTGTTTTTTTCGTTGCAGTATGCACCTCAAAAAAGTTTTTTCTTTTTGAAAAACTTGTCCAGTTCACCAAAAGAATCGTATTGCTCAAATTTACTAGTTCAGTTTACAATATAGTGCAGCTTAAAATACAGTAGTTTGTGTACAACATTCTAGGCTAGTGAGTCGCAGAATTCAGTTGTTTCAATTTAGGTGTCGTTTCACCTGTTTGGTCAGGCTGCGCCAATCTTTTCTTAAATGGGGGGGGGGGGGTACTACATGGAAATACAAATGAAAAGATTGCCTGGGCTTGGCTGAATAAAATACAGGTTATGATGAATGTTGGACCCTATAAATATATGACAAAATCATCTTTTATCAATCATCACCATGTTTATAAAACAACGCAACAGGTACTGAATTGAAGATACAATACACTAGACTATGTGTTAATGTACAATAGTGGTTAGGAACAATAACTTGTAATTTTCGGAACAGTATTTGCACCACTTTGATGTCATTAAAGAAATCACGTAGGAAATTTACTCGTTCGAGTAACTTTGATCCAACTTATCGCCTTTTACTCATCATCGGACATATTCTGGAGATAGTAGGGTCAAAGCTAGCCCAGGTTGGACGACGTCTTCGACCTTCTGACGGAGTCCAACCTGGGTTTGGTCAAAGCTAAAGCACTGCCATCGGTCGACACAATTCTGCCATAGAACCAAAAACCCAACATTGCCCAACAAAAACATCGATTAGTAGAGAAGGGTGGAGGGTACCAGACTTTTCCATAGGTGTGGGTGGGGTATTGGACCAATAGTTTAAAATATCAACCCCCTTTTTTGACCTGCAAGGATTAAGAGTACTAGACTTTACCATAGGTGTGGGTGGGGTACAGGACCAATAGTTTAAAATACCTATCCCTTTTGACCGGTCTCGCGAGGTCTGTTCAATCCAAAGAATCATTTCGTCGGGACTCAAGTATGCTTTTCTGGAGTAATGCATTTCACTCTTGGCAGTACAAGCAGATGTCTCAATCAATGTTCAAACCTCGATCAGGATCTTCACAATTTAGCTGTTTAAATTACAAAATGTTCTTATGAAAAAAATGTGACGTACATGCAAGCTCATGTACAGAACTACATCTGTTTCTCATTAACCTCATGGACATTTTTGTTTTAGTTGTGATCACAGTGTTTTGAGATGTTTTGTTTCATATTGTCATGTACTAACAAATGTACTGTAAGCATCACAACCCGAGCCCAGTGCTTCCTGAATGTTCTTAACCAAATCCAACAAATCATTTTCAAGCGCTCAATAAATAAAGATTGTTCGCTTTACTTTCAAAATTGTTCATGCATGTACTGATCAACCGTTTTTAGTCTGTGTATGATCAAACATAATTTTTAGACATCCCTTTTTTGCAAATAATCGTAACTCGCCTATGGACTTAAAAAAAAATCGCGCACTTCAGGCGAAAAATCGTCCACTCTACCCGTAGTGCCCTGTATAAAATTATGACTTGAAACAGACATAATTATCCCCATCAAATGTAGAATTTCGAACCAAGTTATTTACAAACGTGTACTGCTCTTAGTTATATAACTCACTGTGAAAATGTATGTAAAAAGCGAAACGAAATTGCATGACACACGTAAACTCTTTTTTTAAGTTTCCGACGCAATGTCGTCTGCTGCGCTCGCATGTGGTCATAAAACCGAAACATGAGCTTATAGGCATGTAAATCGAAGCAAGTAAACCAGACGAGTTGTTCGAGTACAAAATGTCCCAAATTTTAATCTAAAAAAAAATGCTAAAAAAACACCCTTCCACTCCATAGAAACGATAACATTGTTCACATGTTGTTCGTGTATTCATTGAAGTTGTTTGATGCTTAAATGGTTCCTATTGCAATTTGTTCTAGGTCTTAAATTGACCGGACGGACCACAACGCTTTTGCGTATTTGAAACCTAAGCACTTGAAATGCTTGAAAGTTGCCTTAGTGGAGACATTATGGCGATTTTGCTTACTGGTTATGATAAGAGTGAGTTTTACGATAGCCATGTGTTCAACTGTCATCCATGCGCAAAAATGTAAGCATCATCTCTAAAAACAAAAAAAATCATACTGGGCACGCGCAGAGGTGATCCAATCATAGGCCTTTATGATGAGAACTAGCTCCGGCGTCACGGTCTCACTTCTCCGGCGAGCTAGCTTCTCCGGGTGGATTCGGCGGATAATTGAGCACGTTACAGTGCACGTTACATGAGCACGATACATGCTCATGTGTCCGCTGTGCTACTTTTCCTCGGGCTGTATTCTGAAGTCTACCAAGTCCATAAATAACACAGTGAGGGACAACCAAGAATGTGTTATGTAACACTTCCTGCGGGTCAAGTCATTTCATGGTTTTGCAAGCATTCTGATTTGTGTTCCCAGCATCATGTGCGTGTGTTCATGGAGTAATAATTAAGAACGAACTCCTTGGTCTATGTTCCTTGCTCGTTCGTGGTCCATCGCATGTCAAATAAGTTTGTCTTTATTTTTGCAACCACGGTTTAAAATAAATGTGCATCATGTAAGTCTTTTTGGTTATTGGGAGTTTCGCGCGCCACGAACATTCTGGATTCGACTGGTACCATGTAACGTATACATACAAATATCCTAAGATCTTACGTGCACCAGTACAACCCCAAAGAACTCTGCACACAAATACAGTTGGCGAAAATGAACACTACTGCGCAATTTTGCGCATGAGTGTTGAAGCGAAGTTTCCCTCTCGGAGAAGCTAGCACGCCGGAGAAGTGAGACCGCGCCAACGGCATGAGGCGGGAATCAGTACTATTGTATTTTTTCCTCATCTGTTTTCTCTTTTCTCATTGGCTTCACAGAAAAGATGGCGAAAATATCACTCCCCAGCTCCTCATGCTTGTTGCTATAGCAACCCTTCTCATCTCATCCGTGGACAGCGCCCCCAGCGTGAACTGTTTGGACGACTGTTTCTTTTGCGGACAGATGTTCCCCGTCGGCTTACTCGCAGGGCGACTGCGTGGATGCGTGTGCCGCAGATGAATCGTAAAGAGATTCCGATTGTCAAAAGCACCAAATTGGCTTAACCCTAAAGGGGCCGGGTTATGTTGACCATCTCTCAGCCGGGGGGGATTCTGCCCCCCCCCCCCAAGATCTTGGCCATCGAGTGCCGAAAAATTTTGAAACTCGGCACATGCATAGAGCAACTCTTCCTAAACACACCCAAAAATTTTTATGACTATAGGTCAAAGGGTTTTGGAATTATGGCTAATTAATTATTCATATGTACGAATGGCAATTCTGCTCTGTGTACATGATGTATATGCGAAAATTCAGTTTTCACGGCGCGTAGCGCCGGAAAATTTTTCGCTACGCGGCAACCCGTGGTCCAATTTTTATGTTTTTGGTATCAAACGATGCGCAAAGCTCGAGGCTAAAAAGTCATAACAGCTCGGGTCGCGAAAAAATTTTTTTTAGAGGCTATCACGGAAAATGTTGAGGGGGGGGGGGCGGATTCCGCCCCCCGGCCCCTTTAGGGTTAAGGGCGCTAGACCAATCAAATAGATGTAGGTCTATTTGATAACAAGTGTTGGTCACTGAGAATAAGTCGTGTGCACGATAATTCGCCCACCTTAATTCTAACAAATATTTATTCTAAGCGATAACTTCATTTCCAAAAGTCTGTTTTACCTCTCCAAGTTGACAATTAGAGTTCACATTTGAAGTCTAGATGATCTTTGATGATCTCAATCGTCACTTTTCGATTATTTGGTCAAGTTTTTGAAACAGGGCAAATGATTTAGGGTTGCATGGGGGGGGGGGGTCACCCTGTATCATAGACCTTCTGGTAAACCCGGAAGTAATGGTCGTGTGTTTTTGTGGACGATCGAAAATCAAAATCGTTCCCAAAAGCAATATCTACCGCCTCACAGCATACGAACGGGGTATTCAATTCAATTCAATTCAAAAGTTAAAGATGAAAGTTAAACTGAAAGAGCTTTTTATTTAATGTATGACGACGTCTTGGTGACGTCACAAAATCAAACAAAGTGGACAGGGGTTCATGTTTGTGCAAGGTTTTCTCATCATGCCTTGAACCGTTTGGAAGAATTCCCTTTGTTTTAATACTGATGTCTTCTTCGTTCGTTGACTCTTGCCATTGAATACACAGAAACATAAAATAGTCGATGTTCTCAACATATGGAAAATAGAAACAGTATCAGTAGACTTCAATATGGAGTTCGACAGAACCCGTTCTTATTATCTAAAAATACATGTGTTATGGTTTTTGTTTGTCTTTACACGGGCATAATACAATTCTGGTCTCAGCTAACGAATGGATGATGCGTGGCGTCACTGTGCGACAAATTTATTTTCTACAGATGTAACATATGCTTAACGTAAAAAGAACTATTTATGGCGTTTTTGTCTTTGCAGTGGCATAATAAAATTCTTCTCTGAAATACAGAAAAAATGCCTCATGACTACACGGCACAAAATATTAATTGCCCGCTTTAAGATATAAGAGAAAAACTTGCGAGGTACGATTGCAAACAGTTGTGTACCCCTTACCAAAGTTCAAAGTTATACAAGGTGAGTAAAAAAAACCCCGGAACCCAAACCCCCAAAATTATATTTCATCTTTAAAAAAAAATATGGAGCATCAAACATAATAATGACTCGAAAGCCAATTTCATAAGCTACTTTTGAATAATTTTTTTTGAAATTGGTAATCTCATTCAAAGAATATCACCATTGAAAAGCAATGACCCTAAATCTGTTTCGTCCACAAAAAATCCCCAAAACAGTCTATGTGTTTTCTGACTATTTGGAACAAAGAAAATGACACAGAAAAGTAGTTTCAACAACTGTCAACATTTGTAGTACACAATATCTTTATTAACAACCCTGGTTAGCCAATCAATAAGATTTTTAAAATCCACTTTATTAACAAGACGGGCCTTCAAAAGGACTTTGTTCAAGATTTTTACTTTTAAACTGAAGTTTTATCGTTGGTGATGTTTGAAGACAATTATGACGACGATTCTTGAAATTGTATTTTGGACGAAAGCTGTTTTAGTGTCATGGTGTTTAAACGGTGATATTCTTTAAATGTATTGGGCAATTTCAGGTAATTTTCGAATCTAAAAGAAGCTTAAGAAATTGGCTTTCCAGTCATTATGATGATTGGTTCTACATATTTTTTTAAATATGAAATATATTTTGGGGGGATTGGGTTCCGCTTTTTTTACTCACGCTGTATAATAAAATAGTTCATGCTCTCGAAATATGGTAGACATAATCGAACTCTTTGAAGAGCATTTCTGATGCTGCACATACTTTTTATCGCTACTCAAAAATAGAAGCAGTATCAGTGTCTTAGACTATTCTGAAGTTTGTTGCTGACTCGGCAGATATTGGCCTACATAAAATACGGAAGCCATATGATCTAGTTTTTGAAGTGCATTTCGCAAGCTGCATATACAAATATGGCTGCTCAAATATAGAAACACCAGACATCAATATGGCGTTTGACGGAGCCTCCAACGTCCTTTAACGTTAATTATCTAAAAATAAATATTTTTTATGATTTTGTGGTCTTTGCACGGGTATAATAAAATTGTGGTCTGAGCTAAAGAACGTATCATGTGTGGCATCACTGTAAGATACGTTAAGTTTCTGCATATGCAACATATGCTTAAATTTTGTTGCGTTTTTGACTTTGCATCGGCATAATCTTCTGTTAGCTACAGCAAAAATGGCTCCCGACCACACGGCACAAATTATTAATTGCCTGCATTAACAAAGGAGAGAAAAACTTGTGAGGTACGATCAGCGTGAACTGTTTGGACGACTGTTTCTTTTGCGGACAGATGTTCCCCCGTCGGCTTACTCACAGGGCGACTGCGTGGATGCGTGTGCCGCAGATGAATCGTCAAGAGATTCCGATTGTCAAAAGCACCAAATTGGCTAAAGGGCGCTTGACCAATCAAATAGATGTAGGTCTATTTGATAACAAGTGTTGGTCACTGAGAATAGTTTGTGTGCACGATAATTCGCCCACCTTAATTCTAACAAATATTTATTCTAAGCGATAACTTCATTTCCAAAAGTCTGTTTTACCTCTCCAAGTTGACAATTAGAGTTTACATTTGAAGTCTAGATGATCTTTGATGATCTCAATCATCACTTTTCGATTATTTCGTCAAGTTTTTGAAACAGGGCAAATGATGTAGGGTTGCATGGGGGGGGGGGGTGTCACCCTGTATCATAGACCTTCTGGTAAACCCGGAAGTAATGGTCGTGTGTTTTTGTGGACGATCGAAAATCAAAATCGTTCCCAAAAGCAATATCTACCGCCTCACAGCATACGAACGGGGTATTCAATTCAATTCAATTCAAAAGTTAAAGATGAAAGTTAAACTGAAAGAGCTTTTTATTTAATGTATGACGTCGTCTTGGTGACGTCACAAAATCAAACAAAGTGGACAGGGGTTCATGTTTGTGCAAGGTTTTCTCATCATGCCTTGAACCGTTTGGAAGAATTCCCTTTGTTTTAATACTGATGTCTCCTTCGTTCGTTGACTCTTGCCATTGAATACACAGAAACATAAAATAGTCGATGTTCTCAACATATGGAAAATAGAAACAGTATCAGTAGACTTCAATATTGAGTTTGACAGAACCCGTTCTTATTATCTAAAAATACATGTGTTGTGGTTTTTGTTTGTCTTTACACGGGCATAATAAAATTCTGGTCTCAGCTAACGAATGGATGATGCGTGGCGTCACTGTGCGACAAATTAATTTTCTGCAGATGCAACATATGCTTAACGTAAAAAGAACTATTTATGGCGTTTTTGTCTTTGCAGTGGCATAATAAAAATCTTCTCTGAAATACAGAAAAAATGCCTCATGACTACACGGCACAAAATATTAATTGCCCGCTTTAAGATATAAGAGAAAAACTTGCGAGGTACGATTGCAAACAGTTGTGTACCCCTTACCAAAGTTCAAAGTTATACAAGGTGAGTAAAAAAAAAACCGGAACCCAAACCCCCAAAATTATATTTCATCTTTAAAAAAAAAAATGGAGCATCAAACATAATAATGACTCGAAAGCCAATTTCATAAGCTACTTTAGAATAATTTTTTTTGAAATTGGTAATCTCATTCAAAGAATATCACCATTGAAAAGCAATGACCCTAAATCTGTTTCGTCCACAAAAAATCCCCAAAACAGTCTATGTGTTTTCTGACTATTTGGAACAAAGAAAATGACACAGAATAGTAGTTTCAACAACTGTCAACATTTGTAGTACACAATATCTTTATTAACAACCCTGGTTAGCCAATCAATAAGATTTTTAAAATCCACTTTATTGACAAGACGGGCCTTCAAAAGGACTTTGATCAAGATTTTTAACTTTTAAACTGAAGTTTTATCGTTGGTGATGTTTGAAGACAATTATGACGACGATTCTTGAAATTGTATTTTGGACGAAAGTGGTAGACATAATCGAACTCTTTGAAGAGCATTTCTGATGCTGCACATACTTTTTATCGCTACTCAAAAATAGAAGCAGTATCAGTGTCTTAAGACTATTCTGAAGTTTGTTGCTGACTCGGCAGATATTGGCCTACATAAAATACGGAAGCCATATGATCTAGTTTTTGAAGTGCATTTCGCAAGCTGCATATACAAATATGGCTGCTCAAATATAGAAACACCAGACATCAATATGGCGTTTGACGGAGCCTCCAACGTCCTTTAACGTTAATTATCTAAAAAAAAATATTTTTTTATGATTTTGTGGTCTTTGCACGGGCATAATAAAATTGTGGTCTGAGCTAAAGAACGTATCATGTGTGGCGTCACTGTAAGATTCTGCATATGCAACATATGCTTAAATTTTGTTGCGTTTTTGTCTTTGCATCGGCATAATCTTCTGTTAGCTACAGCAAAAATGGCTCCCGACCACACGGCACAAATTATTAATTGCCTGCATTAACAAAGGAGAGAAAAACTTGTGAGGTACGATCGCAACCACTACCCCTTAGGGCCCGTGACCATTCAGACCCGGTATGAAAAGGGCCCCCGGTAACTCGTCCACTCTCAAGAAGTCCTCTCGTACCGTCCCAGCTACCGGCCCAGGAGCTGGTCCGGTTGCTAATCAGGAACTCCTCTATCCTGGGGTCTATTGTTTGCAAGTATTGACACATGTAGTTAAAAGTTATAGTTCAAAGTATTTTTGTCAATTTGTGTGGGGAAAACACTTGTAATTTGATATATGAAGACGTCATGATGACGGCACAAAATATACCACGTACGCTTCACTCCCATAGAACGTGTGATATTTATAAGTTATCTGTAGGTGCAGCGGGAACTTGACTGCGCAATCGGAAGCCATGCGAAATCGGCCCTGCGTGGCAACCAGCCACTTCGTAAATGCAAAGTTTTACTGTTTCTATACGCGCGAAATTTAAAGAAATATTTATTTTATGTATTAAAACTAAAGTGCCGGGGGCGGAATCAACCCCCTTCACCATTTTCCATGATAGCCTCTAAAACATTTTTTTCGCGACCCGAGCTGTTATGACTTTTTAGCCTCGAGCTTTGCGCATCTTTTGATATCAAAAACATAAAAATCGGAGCACGGGCTGCCGCGTAGCAAATTTTCCGGCGCTACGCGCCATCAAAACAATTTTGGCATATACGTCGTGTTCACAAAGCAGAATTGCCATTCGTACATATGAATAATTAATTAGCTATAATTCCAAAACCCTTTGACCTATAGTCATGAAACTTCTTGGGTATGTTTAGGAAGAGTTGCTCATATGCATATACCGAGTTTCAAAATTTGTTATCACTCGATGGCTGAGATCTTAGAGGGGGCGGCGGAATCCGCCCCCCCACGGCTGAGAGATGGTCAAAATAACCCGGCCTGACATTTTTTTGATTGCTGGCGATACACGGCACCAGCCCTGAAACAAACCTGACTATATTTGTTTGAGATCGTAGTAACGTATTGTACAGGTACTCAGTATTTTTTTGGAACAGCTTCTTGACAATATTCAAACGCGGTCAATCAAGAGATAAATAAAATCTAGCGAAAATTTGTTCCCAACTCTAATTACTTGATAATCAAGTAATTAGAGTTGGGAACAAATTTTCGCTAGATTTTATTTATCTCTTGATTGACCGCGTTTGAATATTGTCAAGCTGTTCCAAATACTGATACCTGCCTGTACGTTACTACGATCTCAAAAATATAGTCGGGGTTTCAGGCTGGTGCCGTGTATCGCCAGCAATCAAATGTCAGGCCGGGTTATTTGACCATCTCTCAGCCGGGCGAGAAGGCGGATTCCGCCGCCCCCTCTAAGATCTCAGCCATCGAGTGATAACAAATTTTGAAACTCGGTATATGCATATGAGCAACTCTTCCTAAACATACAAGAAGTTTCATGACTATAGGTCAAAGGGTTTTGGAATTATAGCTAATTAATTATTCATATGTACGAATGGCAATTCTGCTTTGTGAACACGACGTATATGCCAAAATAAGTTTTGATGGCGCGTAGCGCCGGAAAAATTGCGCGGCAGCCCGTGCTCCGATTTTTATGTTTTTGATATCAAAGATGCGCAAAGCTCGAGGCTAAAAATCATAACAGCTCGGGTCGCAAAAAAATGTTTTAGAGGCTATCATGGAAAATGGTGAAGGGGGGATTCCGCCCCGGCACTTTAGTTTTAATACATAAAATAAATATTTCTTTAAATTTCGCGCGTATAGAAACAGTAAAACTTTGCATTTACGAAGTGGCTGGTTGCCACGCAGAACCGATTTCATGGCTTCCGATTGCGCAGTCAAGTTCCCGCTGCACCTAGATAACTTATAAATATCACGTTCTATGGTGAAACGTACGTGGTATTTTGTGCCGTCATCATGACGTCTTCATATATCAAATTACAAGTGTTTTCCCACACAAATTGACAAAAATACTTTGAACTATAACTTTTAACATGTGTCAATACTTGCAAACAATAGACCCCAGGATAGAGGAGTTCCTGATTAACCGGACCAGCTCCTGGGCCGGTAGCTGGGACGGTACGAGAGGACTTCTTGAGTGGACGAGCTTACCGGGGGCCCTTTTCATACCGGGTCTGAATGGTCACGGGCCCTAAGGGGTAGTGGTTGCGATCGTACCTCACAAGTTTTTCTCCTTTGTTAATGCAGGCAATTAATAATTTGTGCCGTGTGGTCGGGAGCCATTTTTGCTGTAGCTAACAGAAGATTATGCCGATGCAAAGACAAAACGCAACAAAATAAGCATATGTTGCATATGCAGAATCTTACAGTGACGCCACACATGATACGTTCTTTAGCTCAGACCACAATTTTATTATGCCCGTGCAAAGACCACAAAATCATAAAAATATTTTTTTAGATAATTAACGTTAAAGGACGTTGGAGGCTCCGTCAAACGCCATATTGATGTCTGGTGTTTCTATATTTGAGCAGCCATATTTGTATATGCAGCTTGCGAAATGCACTTCAAAAACTAGATCATATGGCTTCCGTATTTTATGTAGGCCAATATCTGCCGAGTCAGCAACAAACTTCAGAATAGTCTTAAGACACTGATACTGCTTCTATTTTGAGTAGCGATAAAAGTATGTGCAGCATCAGAAATGCTCTTCAAAGAGTTCGATTATGTCTACCACTTTCGTCCAAAATACAATTTCAGAATCGTCGTCATAATTGTCTTCAAACATCACCAACGATAAAACTTCAGTTTAAAAGTTAAAAATCTTGATCAAAGTCCTTTGAAGGCCGTCTTGTCAATAAAGTGGTTTTAAAAATCTTATTGATTGGCTAACCAGGTTGTTAAAAAAGAGATTGTGTACTACAAATGTTGACAGTTGTTGAAACTACGATTCTGTGTCATTATCGCTGTTCCAAATAGTGAGAAAACAGATAGACTGTTTTGGGGATGGTTTGTGGACGAAAGAGATGTAGGTCATTGCTTTTCAATGGTGATATTCTTTGAATGAGATTACCAATTTCAAAAAAATTATTCTAAAGTAGCTTATGAAATTGGCTTTCGAGTCATTATTATGTTTGATGCTCCATTTTTTTAAAGATGAAATATAATTTTTGGGGTTTGCACTCCGGTTTTTTTTTTACTCACTTGTATAACTTTGAACTTTGGTAAGGGGTACACAACTGTTTGCAATCGTACCTCGCAAGTTTTTCTCTTATATCTTAATGCGGGCAATTAATAATTTGTGCCGTGTAGTCATGAGGCATTTTTCTGTATTTCAGAGAAGATTTGTATTATGCCACTGCAAAGACAAAAACGCCATAAAATAGTTCTTTTTACGATAAGCATATGTTGCATCTGCAGACAATTAATGTGTCGTACAGTGACGCCACGCATCACTCATTCGTTAGCTGAGACCAGAATTGTATTATGCCCGTGCCAAGACAAAAAAAACCATAAAAACATTTATTTTTAGATAATAAGAACGGGTTCTGTCAAACTCAATATTGAAGTCTACTGATACTGTTTCTATTTTCCATATGTTGAGAACATCGACTATTTTATGTTTCTGTGTATTCAATGGCAAGAGTCAACGAACGAAGGAGACATCAGTATTAAAAAAAAGGGAATTCTTCCAAACGGTTCAAGGCATGATGAGAAAACTTTGTTCAAACATGAACCCCTGTCCACTTTGTTATATTTTGTGACGTCACCAAGACGTCGTCATACATTAAATAAAAGCTCTTTCAGTTTAACTTTCATCTTTAACTTTTGAATTGAATTGAATTGAATACCCGTTCGTATGCTGTGAGGCGGTAGATATTGCTTTTGGGAACGATTTTGATTTTCGATCGTCCACAAAACACACGACCATTACTTCCGGGTTTACCAGAAGGTCTATGATACAGGGTGACACCCCCATGCAACCCTACATCATTTGCCCTGTTTCAAAACTTGACGAAATAATCGAAAAGTGATGATTGAGATCATCAAAGATCATCTAGACTTCAAATGTAAACTCTAATTGTCAACTTGGAGAGGTAAAACAGACTTTTGGAAATGAAGTTATCGCTTAGAATAAATATTTGTTAGAATTAAGGTGGGCGAATTATCGTGCACACAAACTATTCTCAGTGACCAACACTTGTTATCAAATAGACCTACATCTATTTGATTGGTCAAGCGCCCTTTAGCCAATTTGGTGCTTTTGACAATCGGAATCTCTTGACGATTCATCTGCGGCACACGCATCCACGCAGTCGCCCTGTGAGTAAGCCGACGGGGGAACATCTGTCCGCAAAAGAAACAGTCGTCCAAACAGTTCACGCTGATCGTACCTCACAAGTTTTTCTCTCCTTTGTTAATGCAGGCAATTAATAATTTGTGCCGTGTGGTCGGGAGCCATTTTTGCTGTAGCTAACAGAAGATTATGCCGATGCAAAGTCAAAAACGCAACAAAATTTAAGCATATGTTGCATATGCAGAAACTTAACGTATCTTACAGTGATGCCACACATGATACGTTCTTTAGCTCAGACCACAATTTTATTATACCCGTGCAAAGACCACAAAATCATAAAAAATATTTATTTTTAGATAATTAACGTTAAAGGACGTTGGAGGCTCCGTCAAACGCCATATTGATGTCTGGTGTTTCTATATTTGAGCAGCCATATTTGTATATGCAGCTTGCGAAATGCACTTCAAAAACTAGATCATATGGCTTCCGTATTTTATGTAGGCCAATATCTGCCGAGTCAGCAACAAACTTCAGAATAGTCTAAGACACTGATACTGCTTCTATTTTTGAGTAGCGATAAAAAGTATGTGCAGCATCAGAAATGCTCTTCAAAGAGTTCGATTATGTCTACCATATTTCGAGAGCATGAACTATTTTATTATACAGCGTGAGTAAAAAAAGCGGAACCCAATCCCCCCAAAATATATTTCATATTTAAAAAAATATGTAGAACCAATCATCATAATGACTGGAAAGCCAATTTCTTAAGCTTCTTTTAGATTCGAAAATTACCTGAAATTGCCCAATACATTTAAAGAATATCACCGTTTAAACACCATGACACTAAAACAGCTTTCGTCCAAAATACAATTTCAAGAATCGTCGTCATAATTGTCTTCAAACATCACCAACGATAAAACTTCAGTTTAAAAGTTAAAAATCTTGAACAAAGTCCTTTTGAAGGCCCGTCTTGTTAATAAAGTGGATTTTAAAAATCTTATTGATTGGCTAACCAGGGTTGTTAATAAAGATATTGTGTACTACAAATGTTGACAGTTGTTGAAACTACTTTTCTGTGTCATTTTCTTTGTTCCAAATAGTCAGAAAACACATAGACTGTTTTGGGGATTTTTTGTGGACGAAACAGATTTAGGGTCATTGCTTTTCAATGGTGATATTCTTTGAATGAGATTACCAATTTCAAAAAAAATTATTCAAAAGTAGCTTATGAAATTGGCTTTCGAGTCATTATTATGTTTGATGCTCCATATTTTTTTTTAAAGATGAAATATAATTTTGGGGGTTTGGGTTCCGGGTTTTTTTTTACTCACCTTGTATAACTTTGAACTTTGGTAAGGGGTACACAACTGTTTGCAATCGTACCTCGCAAGTTTTTCTCTTATATCTTAAAGCGGGCAATTAATATTTTGTGCCGTGTAGTCATGAGGCATTTTTTCTGTATTTCAGAGAAGAATTTTATTATGCCACTGCAAAGACAAAAACGCCATAAATAGTTCTTTTTACGTTAAGCATATGTTACATCTGTAGAAAATAAATTTGTCGCACAGTGACGCCACGCATCATCCATTCGTTAGCTGAGACCAGAATTGTATTATGCCCGTGTAAAGACAAACAAAAACCATAACACATGTATTTTTAGATAATAAGAACGGGTTCTGTCGAACTCCATATTGAAGTCTACTGATACTGTTTCTATTTTCCATATGTTGAGAACATCGACTATTTTATGTTTCTGTGTATTCAATGGCAAGAGTCAACGAACGAAGAAGACATCAGTATTAAAACAAAGGGAATTCTTCCAAACGGTTCAAGGCATGATGAGAAAACCTTGCACAAACATGAACCCCTGTCCACTTTGTTTGATTTTGTGACGTCACCAAGACGTCGTCATACATTAAATAAAAAGCTCTTTCAGTTTAACTTTCATCTTTAACTTTTGAATTGAATTGAATTGAATACCCCGTTCGTATGCTGTGAGGCGGTAGATATTGCTTTTGGGAACGATTTTGATTTTCGATCGTCCACAAAAACACACGACCATTACTTCCGGGTTTACCAGAAGGTCTATGATACAGGGTGACCCCCCCCCCCCATGCAACCCTAAATCATTTGCCCTGTTTCAAAAACTTGACCAAATAATCGAAAAGTGACGATTGAGATCATCAAAGATCATCTAGACTTCAAATGTGAACTCTAATTGTCAACTTGGAGAGGTAAAACAGACTTTTGGAAATGAAGTTATCGCTTAGAATAAATATTTGTTAGAATTAAGGTGGGCGAATTATCGTGCACACGACTTATTCTCAGTGACCAACACTTGTTATCAAATAGACCTACATCTATTTGATTGGTCTAGCGCCCTTAACCCTAAAGGGGCCGGGGGGCGGAATCCGCCCCCCCCCTCAACATTTTCCGTGATAGCCTCTAAAAAAATTTTTTTCGCGACCCGAGCTGTTATGACTTTTTAGCCTCGAGCTTTGCGCATCGTTTGATACCAAAAACATAAAAATTGGACCACGGGTTGCCGCGTAGCGAAAAATTTTCCGGCGCTACGCGCCGTGAAAACTGAATTTTCGCATATACATCATGTACACAGAGCAGAATTGCCATTCGTACATATGAATAATTAATTAGCCATAATTCCAAAACCCTTTGACCTATAGTCATAAAATTTTTTGGGTGTGTTTAGGAAGAGTTGCTCTATGCATGTGCCGAGTTTCAAAATTTTTCGTCACTCGATGGCCGAGATCTTGGGGGGGGGGCGGAATCCCCCCCCCCCCCCCCCCGGCTGAGAGATGGTCAACATAACCCGGCCCCTTTAGGGTTAAGCCAATTTGGTGCTTTTGACAATCGGAATCTCTTTACGATTCATCTGCGGCACACGCATCCACGCAGTCGCCCTGCGAGTAAGCCGACGGGGAACATCTGTCCGCAAAAGAAACAGTCGTCCAAACAGTTCACGCTGGGGGCGCTGTCCACGGATGAGATGAGAAGGGTTGCTATAGCAACAAGCATGAGGAGCTGGGGAGTGATATTTTCGCCATCTTTTCTGTGAAGCCAATGAGAAAAGAGAAAACAGATGAGGAAAAAATACAATAGTACTGATTCCCGCCTCATGCCGTTGGCGCGGTCTCACTTCTCCGGCGTGCTAGCTTCTCCGAGAGGGAAACTTCGCTTCAACACTCATGCGCAAAATTGCGCAGTAGTGTTCATTTTCGCCAACTGTATTTGTGTGCAGAGTTCTTTGGGGTTGTACTGGTGCACGTAAGATCTTAGGATATTTGTATGTATACGTTACATGGTACCAGTCGAATCCAGAATGTTCGTGGCGCGCGAAACTCCCAATAACCAAAAAGACTTACATGATGCACATTTATTTTAAACCGTGGTTGCAAAAATAAAGACAAACTTATTTGACATGCGATGGACCACGAACGAGCAAGGAACATAGACCAAGGAGTTCGTTCTTAATTATTACTCCATGAACACACGCACATGATGCTGGGAACACAAATCAGAATGCTTGCAAAACCATGGAATGACTTGACCCGCAGGAAGTGTTACATAACACATTCTTGGGTGTCCCTCACTGTGTTATTTATGGACTTGGTAGACTTCAGAATACAGCCCGAGGAAAAGTAGCACAGCGGACACATGAGCATGTATCGTGCTCATGTAACGTGCACTGTAACGTGCTCAATTATCCGCCGAATCCACCCGGAGAAGCTAGCTCGCCGGAGAAGTGAGACTGTGACGCCGGAGCTAGTTCTCATCATAAAGGCCTTTGATTGGATCACCTCTTCGCGTGCGCAGTATGATTTTTTGTTTTTAGAGATGATGCTTACATTATTGCGCATGGATGACAGTTGAACACATGGCTATTGTAAAACTCACTCTTATCATAACCAGTAAGCAAAATCGCCATAATGTCTCCACGAAGGCAACTTTCAAGCATTTCAAGTGCTTATGTTTCAAATACGCAAAAGCGTTGTGGTCCGTCCGGTCAATTTAAGACCTAGAACAAATTGCAATAGGAACCATTCAAGCATCAAACAACTTCAATGAATACACGAACAACATGTGAAAAATGTAATTGTTTCTATGGAGTGGAAGGGTGTTTTTTAAGCATTTTTTTAGATTAAAATTTGGGACATTTTGTACTCGAACAACTCGTCTGGTTTACTTGCTTCGATTTACATGCCTATAAGCTCATGTTTCGGTTTTATGACCACATGCGAGCGCAGCAGACGACATTGCGTCGGAAACTTAAAAAAAGAGTTTACGTGTGTCATGCAATTTCGTTTCGCTTTTTACATACATTTTCACAGTGAGTTATATAACTAAGAGCAGTACACGTTTGTAAATAACTTGGTTCGAAATTCTACATTTGATGGGGATAATTATGTCTGTTTCAAGTCATAATTTTATACAGGGCACTACGGGTAGAGTGGACGATTTTTCGCCTGAAGTGCGCGATTTTTTTTAAGTCCATAGGCGAGTTACGATTATTTGCAAAAAAGGGATGTCTAAAAATTATGTTTGATCATACACAGACTAAAAACGGTTGATCAGTACATGCATGAACAATTTTGAAAGTAAAGCGAACAATCTTTATTTATTGAGCGCTTGAAAATGATTTGTTGGATTTGGTTAAGAACATTCAGGAAGCACTGGGCTCGGGTTGTGATGCTTACAGTACATTTGTTAGTACATGACAATATGAAACAAAACATCTCAAAACACTGTGATCACAACTAAAACAAAAATGTCCATGAGGTTAATGAGAAACAGATGTAGTTCTGTACATGAGCTTGCATGTACGTCACATTTTTTTCATAAGAACATTTTGTAATTTAAACAGCTAAATTGTGAAGATCCTGATCGAGGTTTGAACATTGATTGAGACATCTGCTTGTACTGCCAAGAGTGAAATGCATTACTCCAGAAAAGCATACTTGAGTCCCGACGAAATGATTCTTTGGATTGAACAGACCTCGCGAGACCGGTCAAAAGGGATAGGTATTTTAAACTATTGGTCCTGTACCCCACCCACACCTATGGTAAAGTCTAGTACTCTTAATCCTTGCAGGTCAAAAAAGGGGGTTGATATTTTAAACTATTGGTCCAATACCCCACCCACACCTATGGAAAAGTCTGGTACCCTCCACCCTTCTCTACTAATCGATGTTTTTGTTGGGCAATGTTGGGTTTTTGGTTCTATGGCAGAATTGTGTCGACCGATGGCAGTGCTTTAGCTTTGACCAAACCCAGGTTGGACTCCGTCAGAAGGTCGAAGACGTCGTCCAACCTGGGCTAGCTTTGACCCTACTATCTCCAGAATATGTCCGATGATGAGTAAAAGGCGATAAGTTGGATCAAAGTTACTCGAACGAGTAAATTTCCTACGTGATTTCTTTAATGACATCAAAGTGGTGCAAATACTGTTCCGAAAATTACAAGTTATTGTTCCTAACCACTATTGTACATTAATAAATACCTTGGAGAGTTGATGGTTTCTGATTGGTCGAGACTCGATCACGTGGCCGGTCATTAACGGTGATAATGGACCGGCTTCAAAGATCAAGCGAATACATGGCCCCTGAACCAGCATTGATCAAGCCCCGTTCAGCCCCATGCAAGCCAATGATTGGTCAAAATATAGTAACAGTCCTACGGTAGCTTTTAACAATTGAGCACTGCACATGCGCTCAACCCCCATCGCGTGAGACTGACGCGCGCGTACGCCCTACAGTTGCTAAGGATGCGTGCGTGCGCGCGCGTAAGGAAGTTTTGAAACGACATCGTACAGCAGTGCAGTATATACTGAGGATGTTTACGACGAAAGCGTAGATCCGATTTATTTTCTTTGAAACACTTCACCCACCGACATATTTACCTTTCCCAAACCGAGCATCTTTGTAATGCCGGACACAAGGAATGTGTAAAAGAGATTTCAGCTTCCTCCATCAGGTAAAGATATGAAAACATTGTTGTAATTTGTTTCGCTACGGCAGCAGTTTCTGTTGAGTTTACGTCGTTATAGCTGTTAAGCTAAAATATATGGCCCATGAACATGAACACAAAAAAGTCTGGAAATATCGCCGGAAAAAAGTCACAAAATTGGAGCATTTTAACTGTTTATTTCGTCATAAAGGTATTTATTAATGGGAATAACAGTGTGAGGATCCGGTCTTCACTGTGTGATAATGACCGGGTGTGGGGTTGACCGCTGTTAATGGACCTCGACTTCGTCTCGGTCCATTAACAGCGGTCACCCCCACACCCGGTCATTATCACGCAGTGAAGACCGGCTCCTCACACTGTTATTCCCTTATTAACACATAGTCTAGTGTATTGTATCTTCAATTCAGTACCTGTTGCGTTGTTTTATAAACATGGTGATGATTGATAAAAGATGATTTTGTCATATATTTATAGGGTCCAACATTCATCATAACCTGTATTTTATTCAGCCAAGCCCAGGCAATCTTTTCATTTGTATTTCCATGTAGTACCCCCCCCCCCCCCCATTTAAGAAAAGATTGGCGCAGCCTGACCAAACAGGTGAAACGACACCTAAATTGAAACAACTGAATTCTGCGACTCACTAGCCTAGAATGTTGTACACAAACTACTGTATTTTAAGCTGCACTATATTGTAAACTGAACTAGTAAATTTGAGCAATACGATTCTTTTGGTGAACTGGACAAGTTTTTCAAAAAAAAATTTTTGCGGTGCATACTGCAACGAAAAAAACCCCCCAAATCGGTGCTTAATATGTATGGGGTATAGTAAAACAAATATAACATGGTATATTTCGGTTGGACAGCCAATATTAGCTCCCCTCGGTATTGGAAATTTGTCATTTTCCAATACCTCGGGGAGCGAACATTGACTGTCCACCCTCAAACCATGTTATATTTGTATACTGTATTTACTGCACTGTATGGTAAACGAACTGAACTAGTGAAGTTCAGCAATGCGATTCTTTTCGTGAACTGGACAAGTTTTTCAAAAAAATTATTGTTTGAGGTTCCTTCATGCAACGAAAAAAACCCCAATCGTTGCTGAATGTGTATGAGGCATAGTAAAACAAATATAACATGGTTTATTTCGGGTGGACAGCCGATATTAGCTCCCCTCGGTATTGGAAGTTGACAAACTAGTCATTTTCCAATACCTCGGGGAGCGAATATCGACTGTCCATCCTCAAACCATGTTAAATTTGTACATGTATACTGTTCAGTATCTCCAGGCGACTGTTGGTCTAGTTTGTTCCGTTTTCGAGGTTGGAGGTCACTATGACCATGGGTCCTTGCTGTATGCTATGACCCGATTATGGTCTTGTGCAACTTAACTGAGTAGTAGTAGTAGAGGTAGAAGTAGGGTGGTCACTACCGGCCTCGTCAATGGACATTTGATTAGTAGAGGGCGCACTAACGAGCAACCGCTAAACTGGCTGCGTATTTTTTTTCCTAGGAGGGTTAGGGGCAATGCCATGAATAATTCAGTTTTTCCTTTGAATCATTGCAAGACTTAGGTTCTCGTTCTGTTTTCCCCTTAATTTAAAATTATCTCAGTGATAAATTTGGAGAAGAAAAATAGCTAATAAAAATGAGCAGCGACGACGTGGATTCGAACCAGAAATCTTTGTACCCATAGCTCATCTCGCTATCCACTAGGCTACTGTGTGGTAGCTCGACGACAACCGTTCTTTAAAATGCTTTAATGTATTGTAACTAGTTGAGTAACTAACAACAATGCTGTTGATGTCATTGCCCGTTCTCATGGATAAACATGAATTATTCATGACATTGCCCCTAACCCTCCTAGGAATAAAAATTACGCAAACTGGCTTGCAGTCCCTCTATCTTGGGTTTTGACGTGGCACAAAAAGATTTGTCTTCTGCGGGCTAATAAAGTCATTTACGTTAATGCGCCTGCGTGAAACACGTCACGTGATTGAATTAATTTGTCATTTGATTTGAAATGAATTCAAATTGTTTCGATTTCCAGAAGTACGTGGCGTAACTATAGTGTAAGTTCAAGTGGGAGGTACCTGGGGTGAATGATGTTTTTAAGGGGGCACTTAAGGCAAATGATCCTTATATTTTTGGTCAATTCAAGATTTTAACGGGGGAGGGTGAGGGGTCACCCGAGAATCCCTCCCCCAGTAGGTACGCGATTGAATTCCAGCGAGGATTATTGCACCTTAATATAACCTGATATGTTAGGCCAGTTGTCCCACTGGGGGTCATTGAATGTAATGTATCAGGCAAAAGAAATGCTGGATGGGACTAGCCTAACCAACTGCACAAACACCCCAACACCCCAACAGACAAGGAAAACAAAACAAAAACTGAAATAGAGAACAGGCGCGAACAGTTTGAGTGAATATCACGTTTTAATACCGTCACCAAATATTGTCAAATAGTTGAACTGTTTCCACAGTTTGGCCTACAGAATGATTGGTAAAGCGACAATTACTAAGAGTAAGAGGTCAAAAAGTAGTCCACAAGTATAAATGTGTCTCAAAATAACGAGAGTTCACGGCACACATTACACCCTGAGGTCTTCACGTCACTCTTTTGCAAGCAATACACCAGCATACCAAGACTGTTATTTCGCCCTTGTACAGGGGAAAGCGACCTCATAAGGATACTCCCCAGACTGACTCAGTCTACCTTTACTCAGACATGATGTCATGGAAGCTATGTTTTCCTTATATGACATCATATCCTATTTTCACTCAAAGTTGCCCCTTAGAAACTGTATAAAATGTCCACATTTTCCCCCTTTCATTGAGTTCTCCTTCTCGCTGGGAAACCAGAAGCATAGCCATAAGCTGATTCAGCCATATGTTCTGACCAGTCTTCATCTACGATTTTCTGTCTTCCGTCTCCTACCTCTGTAATTATTCAAGACCAGGTTTTAATTGAGTTCAAGAGAATAAAATAGTTTCTCCATAAAGCTGAGCTCATACCAGTGTGTCTTTGTATTCTTCGTGTTCATCGTTCATCCTGCTCTTAGCCACAGCTACTGTATCCTAACGTATAAGTAGTCAAACATCCCAAAGACTATAGCCAAATTCTATATGTTACACTTTTGTATTTTTCCTCATCTGTTTCCTCTTTTCTCATTGGCTTCACAGAAAAGATGGCGAAAATATCACTCCCCCAGCTCCTGATGCTTGTTGCCATAGCAACCCTTCTCATCTCATCCGTGGAAAGCGGCGCCCCCACTGCGATCTGTATGAATGACTGTTTCTCTTGCGGAAGGATGTGGGCCACGACGTCTTACTCGCAGGGCGACTGCGTGGAAGCGTGCGCCGCAGATGAATCGCACAGAGATCCCGGTTGTCACAAACACCATATTGGCTAGAGGGCGCTAGACCAGTCAAATAGATGTAGGTCTATTTGATAATAAGTGTTGGTCACTGAGAATAGTTCGATCGTGAGCACGATAATTCGCCCACCTTAATTCTAACAAATATTTATTCTAAGAGATAACTTCATTTCCAAACGTCTGTTATACCTCTCCGAGTTGACCATTAGAGTTTGAATTTAAAGTCTAGATCTTTGATGTTCTCACTCGTCACTTTTCGATTAATTGGATAATGATTTTGCTGTTTCGTAACAAATTATGTAAACAACTGTTCGCCAACTAAGGTGCTAAGATAATTAAAATGGACACTTTATTATGCAGCTTGTCCCGACTTTTCTGAATAATTTTACAGGAAAACGTGAGCTAAAGTACACATAGAACAACGCCCACTGAAATTCTTCTACCAGTTTGCCGAACAATTTTATCGCTAAATTTGAACAAAAGTGTTGTGGGCCTATTATGTCAATTTGTGGAGAACAATTAATAATCCTTATAATTCGATCAGCATTTGTTTTTTTCGTTTTCTTGATTTATGAATTTCTTGTGGAAATCCTAAAAGTATCTCTCAAAATCGTTGTTTGAGTCACAAATTACTCATATTGGTGCGCCTGGCCAGATTATTCTCCAAAGTGCCAAATTTCGCAAAATCCTTGCTTTTTACAAAGTAGCCTCAAAAATGTGATGCCGTGAGCTCTCGTTATTTTGAGACACTTTTATACTTGTGGACAACTTTCTGACTTCTTACTTTTAGTAATTGTCGCTTTACCAATCATTTTGTATGCCAAACTGTGGAAACAGTTCAACTATTTGACAATATTTGGTGACGGTATTAAAACGTGATATTCACTCAAACTGTTCGTGCCTGTTCTCTACTTCAGTTTTTGTTTTGTTTTCCTTGTCTGTTTGTTTGTTGATTGGGGTGTTTGTTTGTTAGTTTGTTTGTTTGTTGGCTCTCTGAAAAGCTTTTATTTTGTTTACCGCTTGGTTATAACTGTAAAAACAAATTGTCACGAAAAAATGTGCAGTTGGTTAGGCTAGTCCCCGCTTGCATTTTTGTTTACCTAAACAACTACGGTCAATGACCACAACGTGCATGCGTCAGTTGGTAACACACTTTCAAAATAAAACCCTCCAAAGTCGTAAATCATAAGGGAAGAAGTTGAAGATTTATGCCATTGATCAGTAGGTCTTGATTGAACATAATTAAGGAAGGAAAACTTAAGGAAGGAAAAATCTTGAATTGACCAAAAATATAAGGATCATTTGCCTTAAGTGCCCCCTGGAAAACATCATTCACCCCAGGTGCCCCCACTTGAATTTACACTATAATTACGCCACGTACTTCTGGAAATCGAAACAATTTGAATTAATTTCAAATCAAATGACATATTGATTCAATCACGTGATGTGTTTCACGCAGGCGCATTAATGTAAATGACTTTATTAGACCGCAGAAGAAAAAAATTTTGTGCCACGTCAAAACCCAAGATGGAGGGACTGCAAGCCAGTTTAGCGGTTGCTCGTTAGTGCGCCCTCTACTAATCAAATGTCCATTGACGAGGCTGGTAGTGACCTCCCAACTTCTACTACTACTACCACTACTCAGTTAAGTTGCACAAGACCATAATCGGGTCATAGCATACAGCAAGGACCCATGGTCATAGTGACCTCCAACCTCGAAAACGGAAACAACTAGACCAACAGTCGCCTGGAGATACTGAACAGTATACAAATTTAACATAGTTTGAGGATGGACAGTCGATATTCGCTTCCCGAGGTATTGGAAGTTGACAAACTAGTTTGTCAAATTCCAATACCGAGGGGAGCTAATATCGGCTGTCCACCCGCAATAAACCATATTATATTTAATTTGTTTTACTATACCTCACACATATTTTTTTGCGAAAAACTTGTCCAGTTCACCAAAAGAATCGTATTGCTCAAATTCACTAGTTCAGTTCGTTTACAATGCAGTGCAGTAGTTTGTGTACAACATTCTTTTGTACAGGGTGCATCTCTTTTGTCCATAAATATTCACTTGTTCGGCATCATTGAGCTCGGGAAAATAAAGCGCCGTGCAAGCTTAACCATCTCTTCGTGTGTAGCTCGTTTGGGCGATGTTCGCACGTGTGTACTACAACCGTGCGACAGTTCCACGATTGCTTTGTAAAGCGCATGCGTAGTAGACTGTCGCACGGGTAACCAGTGCGACAGTCTACTACGCATGCGCAAGGGCGGATCCAGGGGGGGGGGGGGGCCAAAGGGGGCCATGGCCCCCCTCCAAAAAAACGAAACCATTTTTTTTTTATGTGACATCGCAATAAAGGCAGTCAATGAGTACACCACCATCTTTTACTCAAAAAAACATTGGTTAAAGGGGCCCTTATTTAAGTTTCGGGGCCCTTATTAAGCGGGCCCCAAACCCCACGCCGTAATTTTTTTTGACCCACTTTTTTTGGGGGGACCAACATTTTTTTTGCCCCCCCCCCCCAAATTGTGTTCTGGATCCGCCCTTGCGCATGCGTATTTACCCTGTGCGTGAATCCTCACGCGCGCGCTTGGTAAACAGCAAAAATAACATCTGGCACGTAATGGTGAATTGACCATTGAGAGTTCGGCTCTCAAACATGAATATGTATGAGGTATATACGAGCTACCTGCTTTATCTACAGCCGAGGACAACCGGACCTCTGGGTCTATACCAGGAGCAGACCATTGTCCGTGATGAACTGGAAGGCAATATCCAGTATAATTTCAGTAGGGGAAAGCGTTTGGACGTGCCTAACTGAACTAAATGTTCAGGGAGTCCCGCCTCTGAGATTTCTGATTCAATGCTACCAAATCCTGTATCGGGGCATTTTGCCCCCCCCCCCCCCAAGTATCCCAGGCCAAAAAATTGTCCTTCTCGCGGTCATAAAAATGTACCCCCTCGACATGAAAACAAAACTGCCCCTCAAACGCACACATCGTCACAGTTTTCACGAACAGACAATTTTGGCAAAAATCAGTAAATTTTCGAAATTCTTTTTTTGGCCGAAATCGATTAAGTGTATTGCAACGGACATCTTGGCGAATTTATTTTGTCAAAATCAGATGAAATCATTGAGATCATGAGAATCAATAAAGGGAAAATTTCACCCAAAACGTATTTTCAGTTTTCACGAAGAGACAATTGTAGCAAAAATGCACGTTGTTCTATGGGGACAAAATAACGCGCGTGTGCGATTTGAGTTTTCACGAAGAGCCAATTTTCGAGCGCGCGCAAGCAAAACGACGCGTGCGGGCAAAACGAAGCGCGTGTGGGATTTTGAGTTTTCACGAAGAGCCAATTTGTGCGTGTTTGGATAGCGAAGAGTTTGAGTTTTCACGAAGAGACAATTGGATCATTGCCAATTTTCCCGGCAAAACCAATCGCCTGTGGAATTTGAGTTTTCACGAAAAGACAATTGACTATGAACGTTAATTGCTCCGTAATTAATTGGTCTATTGACTCGCACTTGAGACAATATGTAAGTGTGAGATTTCAGCTTACTATCGGTATAAAAAAATAATCAACATGTCCTCTAAAAATAGGCGGAATCTTCAGTTTAAAAAGGGTTCAACTTTAAAGTCGATTTTCTCAAAACTATGTTTCAACGCCCCGTGGCCAAAATTGTCTCTTCGTGAAAACTCTGACGACATGAAAGCATTATGATCGCGCTTAAAAATTGTCTCCTCTCTTGTATAAAATGCAAAAGTGCCCCTCAAAAACACAAATACCCCTCCCGCATTAACAAGATTGTAAACCCTCTAGAAGCAGCTAAAAAGAGGCTCAGAAAACCCTGGCTCACAAGTGACAATCAGTGAGTCAGTTAGTGGGTCAGGGGCACAGACGACTACAGGCTGGCCCTCTAGTAGCAGCCAAAAAGAGGCTCAGAAAAACTTGGCTCACAAGTGACAATCAGTGAGTCAGTTAGTGGGTCAGGGGCACAGACGACTATAGGCTGGCCCTCTAGTATCAGCCAAAAAGAGGCTCAGAAAACCTGGCCTCACAAGTAACAATCAGAGAGTCAGTTAGTGGGTCAGGGGCACAGACGACTATAGGCTGGCCCTCTAGTGGCAGCCAAAGAGAGGCTCAGAAAACCTGGCCTCACAAGTGACAATCAGTGAGTCAGTTAGTGGGTCAGGGGCACAGACGACTATAGGCTGGCCCTCTACAGTAGCAGCCAAAAAGAAGCTCAGAAAACTTGGCTCACAAGTGACAATCAATGAGTTAGTCAAAAGATGCAATGTCGATCGAAGGTTGAACAAAAGAACATATACATTGTAACTAGGGCAATAGTAATAAAAACATGGAAGTAAAACATGTATATAATTGAGCATTTTATCGTAAAACCTATGTGTGATATTATAGCATTGTATTGCTTCCCGAGTCCTGCGGAACAATCCACATACATTCTTCTCCGGTGGGACACTAACTCAAGATCCTTGCTTTATAGAGCACATTTCAACAGACCAAGAGTACCCGGCGACAAGAGGCCAGTTCGAATCCTTGTAGCGTGCATCGCAAATGTTGACATTTTGGCCGACAACTGCACAAAATACATGTGTTTGTTGAACGGGAAGGGCGCATTAGCCTGGATAGGTAAACAGCATACAATCCTCGTCAATTTGTTTTAATTCCCTCATTCTGTTAATTTCACGAAAAACTATTCTTAGCAAAGTGATGATATTTTAAAGCCAATTTTCTGTACGAGTTAACATTTTTATGAAACAAATGTCACGGCACGGAACTGATTAAAAAAAAGACAAACATAAGCAAAGGTTTTAATTTCAATTTAAAGCATTCATATGTGAGCCGTTTAACATTTAAAGGAGACAACATTTTAGTGGGACGCAGTTATTCAATACTAGCGCGTGACATATCCGACGGTAAATTACACCTCTGATCGTCGACTTCCACTTGAAATATCTCATATTTCTTGAAACAAATGAAGAAATGCAATCACTACAATGCTTGTTATTTCAATAACTCTCGATTCTAAAAATAGTTGGAGGAAAAATATAGGGGAATCCCCCGCGGCAAATGTTTTAGAAATCTGACGTCAGGTTTGGGAGCAAAAAAGAAAAATGTGTGTCAAGTCAGGGCCTGTCGCTCTGGAGTTAAAAAAATAAAATCTGTCGTCGCTAAAATGTGTGAGTCACCACCACGTGACCTTGAAACGTGTTGAGGCACGATAGAAATTTGGCGTAAACAACGTGACCTTGAAAAATGTGTGAGTCACCACCACGTGACCTTGAAACTCGGGGCAAAAAAAATTAGCTTCTCTATCTGTGAAAAGGTAGAGAAGCTGTTTTTTTTAAATGGAGAGTAATATGTTCAGACCGACGAGTACTTGAAAAATTATTAAAAAATAATATCGGTTTTTATTAGATATATCCATGACTTTTTTTCAGAGTGAAAACCTCGAGCCATCTGATAAAACAGATCAGTGCGATCATCATATAATCATCGAGAATGGTTTTTTAGTTTGTGAAACGTGCGGTGAAATAGTCTCACGTTACTTTGATTTTTCGGCAGAAAATGCGCAAGAAGATCGTATCAATTGGTCAACTTTAAAAAGAAACAAAAGAAAAACTATAGAGAAACTTATTTTTTCTGTTTGTCCAGAGCAAGACTTAGAAGATGTCCAAGAAACAATCAATAAATATAACGAGCTCGTTAATTACAAAACATTGAGGGGAAATGGTTGCGTTAAACGGTCGTTAATAGCGGCGTGTTACCATCACGTCGTTGGATTAGACAAAGAACGAGTTAGAGATGTATTTAAAGTGACTCAAAATCAATTTAATAAGGCACTAAAAAGATACGATGACCACTACAATAAAGGCGGGGCCGAGGGTGTTGCCCTAAGAGGTGAAATAGAGGTATAACTCGGCGGATCGCTTTCATAATGTTTATTTACCGAGAATTTGAACTTGTAAGTTTTTCGATAAGAGATTATTTTTCTTTTGCCAGCCGTTCGTCTACCCGTTTTTTAACTTCTTTTTCAAAGTCTGTATCGTTTTTAATTTTTTGAAGCTTTGTGCTGGTCTTTGTTCTAATTTTTTGCTTAAGCTCGTTAAATTTTCCGAGCTCTCTCGTAATCAGTAAGAACTCTTCGTGCGATATATCTCCGTCGTTGATGGCTTGAGACACGTATTCTTCAATCGTATTAAGTTTGGAGTCCGCTAATATTTTAATCTGGTCGTGCTTTTTCAGCTTGGCGGATAATCGCCTAGATGCGATTATAAGCAGAATATCTACACCAAAAGCGCCCATAAAGGTTCCTTCTAACACCAATCCAACGGGGGCTGATATAACACCCAAGAGAGCGGGAATACTGACAGCCCCTGCTATAAACCCCAATCCTTCGACTCCTCGCTCTACGTAGTTAATAGTGTCGATCACTCTCTTTATTTTTTTATAAGTGCGCTCTCGGTGGTCTCTCTCTTTCAAGATTAAAGATCGAATCTCTTCAATCTTTTTAAGTCTGTATACTTTTGTTTCTTCGTTACTATTTAATCGGAGTACATCTCCAGAAATATCGGGGTATAACGCCTTACCATCTACACTCATGTTTTTAATATAAAAAGATTTTAAAATTAAAAGATCTCCAACTCGATAATGATACCCTCACCCTTATTGTTGAATACCTGTCCTTTTTCACCGCTGATAGAAAATGTCAGTTTGTCGCTTATACCGTTTTTAAGTTTTTTGAAATCCTCGACTCTATCAGGCTGGGGTTCGCGCGTAGCCACGGGTACGATTTTTAAGATGTCAGAAGGACGACCATTAAAAAAGTTTTCACTGGTACTTAATTGCGGGCAGCGAATAAACAAAAATTTAAACGGATTAACGTCGTAATACCCCGTATACACCACTTTGGGTACCAGTCTTCCTTTGGGTAAATTGAGTAATCGAGAGACTTCTCTGTTTAAGCGCAATTTGAGATTTACGTCGGTTATCACCAACGTCACCTTTTTAGATTCTCTAAATATTTGAAAACTTACCCCGGGTATAGAATTTAAAATGAAATAGAACCAATCGACGTCGTACCACCCCGGCGGTATGATAACCGAACCGGTGACTCCGAGTGGCAATGGCTCTAAATGACTCGGAGGAATAAAATCGAAATCATCACCCGTCACGATAAGACTTCCTCTTATAATCACCCCTGCTTCTCTACTATAAAGCCAATTCCTCACCTTCAAAGATTTTTCTTTCTCTAACAAATAATATTCTTACTAAAGATTGAAGCGTATTAAGTTCTAATTCAGTTTTTGGTGTTTCTGAATTCATGGCGGCTAAAATCAACCCTCGCCGTTCAGCTATAATAGCTCTTTTTCTTTTGTTTGATTCTAAAACGGATTCTAGTCTATCGTCTTCGTACGCTTTTATAAGATCGTTTATAGTTTTTTGTAAAACATTTTCATCGTTAAATAAATAGTGGTATGGTATATCGGGTAACAATCGCTCTATAAAATCTCTATCCGGCGTTGTTATGTGTACATCTGAAAGAAACTCCGCGGGTATGAGGGGAGGTTTATCTGTGGTAAACGCGGGTCTCCCATCGCGTATAGATTTTTGACCGTTTAAATTATCTACGACGTCTTCTAATTTAAACGTCTGCTCATTTTGAAACAAGTGAAACGAATGCATTTATTTTAAAGTCTTTTTATATTAAAACTGAAACTAAAATAATGAGTGATTTTAAGTCGTTAAAAAATCAGATACAATCGATAGCTGATCAGGTAACGAGACAAGTAAATCAAAAATGTAGCTAAACGACAAGCTACCACCCAAGCGCATGTACTAGACAGTCCGTATCTCACTGGCGAACTCGAGATTACGGTCAACGCGTCTAACACCTTTTTAACACCGTTCCCCGACTTAATCTCGGACTATAAAATATCTCGCCTCAATACCAACGATGCTTTACTTCGTTGGAAAATAGACCCCATGTCTTTTTATCAAAATCAGTTAAACTTTGCGATCTATTGCGCTACAACGGGCTGTGGTGTTGGAATCGATACAGACGAGAGATCAAAAGACTTATGGCTTAGGTCGGCTTTTTCTTTGGAACGAAAAAACAAAATCGTTTTTACTCTTGCCGTTAGACTATGATAAAAACACGACCACACTCGACGATTTTATCAACCCCACGGGTGATTAAAACTGGGGTTTAGACGATCCAAAAAAAACACGATGCTTTTTTTATGCATTGGAAGGGTTATCTCGAACAAGACGACATCGTCAACATGGCTTGGTTAGATTTTATACCCGCCAAGAGTTCGTTTACCTCCGCGGGAATCATAAAGATCAACGAATCAATCAGATCTTACGTGTACGCTTTACTCGGTGCGCAGGCTCAAACAAAAACGAGCGTATTATCACCGGGCACCGGATTAGACGCTGAGACAATTTAACGTCATCGTTGAAGATATCATCAATGCAGTAGACGACATGGAAACGAGTATCGATCAATTTCAAGACTCTTTGCAGTATGCCAGAACGCCTTTAAATTTTGTCGTGAAACCGGGGTTGTATTTAATTCCATCGGATATGAACTTGAGGGTTGGAACGCACGACGGCTATAACAACAATCTTCAAATCGCTACCCAGAGTATGAACACTGGTTTGGTGTTAGATTTAAACTCACAACCTCAACTGGACGACTCTTTTGATGACACCGATGACGTCGCGCCACCAACACCCCCAGAGTCTACGACGAACGATGTTGTATCACCAACACCTGCACCTACACCCTCACCAACACCAGCGCCAACACCAGCACCAACACCTACAGTTTTAACCCAAGAACCCACGAAACTACAAACTCACCAAGACGAAAAATTATCGTTGATGGTAGGAATATTAGCTATCGTTGGTATGGGTATTTTAGCTTACGAGGCAACGCGATAAGTCACACTCTAATCTCACAAGACAAAAAAAAGCCTTACCAACTTTGTGCTGGTAAGGCTTTTATTTTTTTGTTTAAACTTGATTACAACTATTACTACCATCGTTTTTGCAGGTACGCAAACACCAAGGCTCCCACACTCAAAAACAAAGCCCACACGTGTTCGGCCAACCACGATACGGACTTACTCAGCGCGTTAAATATCCAACTGAGTACGCTGCCTATGATACCCGGCAGAGCACCCAACGCGCTCACTCCGAGTTTTTGAAGAGCAAATGCAAAATTAGCGAGTTGTTTTGAAATCCACTCTTTGATACCGCCTTTTGGTGTTGGTGTTGGTGTAGGTGTTGGCGATGGCCCGGGTGGGGCACCCGCACCTCTCACGCTAGCGACGATGCTACTCACTATCGTGCAGAGTCGTGTCGTCGCCTAATATTTTATTAATCGTTTCTTTGATTCTAGCGATCTGACTTTTGAGCCCTCGTTCGTTGGCTTTTGTGGCTTCTAATCTGGCGGATCTTTCAACGTTCAAGTCGCTCAATTTATCGTTTAACTCTCGTCGACCCTCTTCGCTGTGAGATTCGTCGAGTTCTTGTCTCGTGGCTGCAATCTCTCGGTCTAGTTCTGTGAGACGCGATAAATTAAGTTCTAGGTTACCTCTTAACGTCTGAAGAGTTTTGTCTAAACCCTTGAGTTCTCTGTAATTCAATCCTTCTGTTTGAGCGCCGGTGTCTTGTTCTAAATCGTCTATAATCTCGATTACCTCATCGGTGACTCTGGGTAGTTCTGTCATGGGGATACTCTCGGGTTGTATCGATTGCAGGTGTTGGCTTTGATCGTCACTGAGTGTCTTACGTTCGTAATGCGTAAAGCCTAATTCCTTTCTAATAAAATCTCTACCGTTTAAACCCATCTTTCTTACATTTAACTCTATAGTCCTCAGAGTCAAGAATCTGTCTGGTTTTCTTTGATCCGTTAACCTTAGTAAGCCTTTACCAGTGTCATAAAATAAACCTTCTGTGTTGAAAATAAAGTTTTCGTATCTCGGAGATATTGGTTTATTGTATATGTTATTAGTATCGTAAAACTCATCAACGCGCCCATTAGTGACCATGCTTTTTGCTTGATCTAAAACGTCATCTATGTCGGTAGTGAGGATGGGTGGTACAGGAGTATCAAAGTTGTCGTCCAAATTGGTCTCTGCTACATCATCATCATCATCGTCATTGTAATCGTAATCATCAACGGGGTCAAAGTCAAATCCTCCCTCAGCCATTTATTTAATAAACCTATTTAAATTATGCCGTTTTCATTATACTGCCCGGTAGTATACCCTGGGTGACCAACCAATTTTGCGTGGCCAGAGCTCCACTTATAATGCCTGTCAATTTAGCCGCATCTTCTACGCTTAGTTTGTTTAAATCCGGCGCTTTCATTTTGAGTAGTTTAGCTCCTACCATGGCGTATCCCATCGAAAGACCCGATATGACGGCTCCGTGGTAAATCGTATTAGCTATTCCGTTGGTGTCAAAGTTACTCATCGTTTTTAATATAACAATATTGAAATTGCTGGTTTATTCCATGTCTAGCGTTTTGGGGACGCTGGGTGTAGTGGGTTGCGTGACTACCGGCACTGGCTGTACTACCGGCACTGGCTGTTCTACCGGCGCAGTTGCCTTACTTTTAGTACAAGCAGCCCCAACCCTATTATAGACGCTATAGCCCCCCACATCGCCCAAGAGTTGTAGTCTGGTGAGCTCGTAGCTTCGTCCGATGTTACGTCCATTTTTGCTAATTTTAATTTCATCTGTCTATTGTGCTCGGCTAAAGCTTTACCCTGCTGTATTCGTTTTGGATTTTTAGTCTTGGTCACTCTCGTTACCGTCGGTGATGACGTTGTTTTTATCGGTTGGGACGTCTCTGTCTCTGCTGGTTGAGCTGCAGGCGTTGCTGTCGCTGCTTTCTGATCTTCCATTTATTATATTAGGTTTATTAAATTTCAAATGTTTTGTTGTGATAATCGTGGCAACTAGGGGTGATATTAAAGTTCCGTACTTGTAACAAACGTCGCTCAACATACCAGCCATACTCGCGCTTATAATAGGATCGGAACTCAAGTCGTTGTTGAGTTCTTCTTCAGAATCTATAGTGACGTTATATCCTAAAACTTGTACGGGTGTAACAACGGCTAACACTCTCGAAAATAGACTTAAAGTGTATTTACCAACGGTTTGAACAATTTAATTTCCAAATTTAGTTTCGTACAGATGATACAGCTTGTCGAGTTCTTTACTGTCAAGAGCTTCGATATGTTTAACGGTGTATTCCTTTCCCAAGTACTTTCTAGAGTTTCCGGCTGCTACGACACCGCACAAACGATCTTTATGTTCTGCGTTGTGATCTTGTTCGTTCGTTAAAGTCAGTTTTAGGTCCTCCATTTAATTAGAAACGAATTTAATTTTGTTGTAGCTGTTGCAACTTTGTTACAAAAGCAAAGGTATTCGTAGGTGTAAAACGATAAATTAAGCGATATGATGATAATAGCCAAAAACTGCAAATACTCAAATATTGCTATCATTTACTTACAACAAAATATATTTTGTTGACGTTTGTTGATTAACAAATTGTAATACACGTGTAGCTTGTTAAATAGGTTGCTACTCAACTAGGTCCTATTAGTTAAGCAGCTAGGTAATTTAACTTGAGCACCTAGCTTAATTTTGTTAAGCACCTAGCTTAATTTAGTTAAGCACCTAGCTTAATTTAGTTAAGCAGTTAGGTTATTAACCTACTCAAGTAGCTTGTAACTAACTGGAGGTTCGGTGTATACGACCAATTTACTATATTTCACATCTCTCAAACGTCGTTTTATATAATCTCTTTCTTCAATGGGTACGACGTCATTTTCGTCTAACGCTTGATCAAACGATGTTTTATCTTTGCAGTAAAATAACGCCAACCAAGCCGTGTTTTCTCTATAATCTTTTAAAACGCTGTTGTACTTTTGGGTCAGTAACCAACAGCTGTGATTTACGTGTCTTCCGCTAAATGCCATCTTGCTTAAAGCGCACGTCTTTTTACGATATTTAATCTCTTGATCCGAAGAGCAATCGTCCACGATAAACAGCGTGGCAACACCTTCAAATATTTTACTGTAAATATCGATCGCTTCGTTCAGCGTCATCTTGTACAATTCCGGATCGCAGAGGTATACCTCGGGATCTGCTTGAACCCACTTTCTTTCGATGTAGGTTTTGTTTTTAAATATGGTAGGGCAAATGATGACTATCGCTTCAAATGTATTTTTATAGTCTGACTCTAACAGATCCAAAATCCATTTGGTTTTGCCCGAATTTGTTTTGCCGACGATTAAAGCGCAATGCGGTTGTGTCATTTTAACTTAACAGAGATTTAAAATTCCCGTCTTCCAAGTTGAATTGAGCATCCATGACTAAAAATACGTACATCGTGAGGTCACCTTGACTTTCGGCTTCTCTGTTAAATTGAATGTTGATGCCTCCTCCGTCTCCGAGTTTCCTACCAGATCCGTGAGCGGAATTGTCGTCGTTACTTCTAAAATCGAGCCACAGACCGTATTTGTCTTTTAGGTAGTCTCCGAGGTCAAAACCGGCAAATTTAAGTCTTTAGCTACTCCGCGCCCGCTTTCGGTATCGCTGTCTCCAAAGAACTTGTTGATTTCATTCCAGTGTTGATACTGAAACATGCCTTGACTGTAGAGTTGATTGGGTTTACCTTCTACGGTCACCGATGTTTTGGTTATTTTTGGATTGTAAAATCGCTGCGGATTTTTGACCGCGGGATCTTTAAACAAAAACAAAATACCCTTGAGACTCCTGATGGGTTGATTGACGCTGACGTTCCAAAGCGTGTCCGATTTGTTGACGGATCTAACTTCTAGCGAGTGGATTTTATCAAACAGATATTGCATTAACCCCTTGTGTTTATTCCTGATGGTGATAGCTAGGTCTCTGTTGGTCACCACTTCGTATTCTAGAGACAAGTCTGAGATAGAATACATTGCCGCCGTATCTGAACTGTTGACTACTTTATCGTGATCGTTAAACTTTATCTCGTACGTCAGAGGTTGGTTTAAACCGCTGGGGTAAAAAGGGTAATGTGAAGTCAGTATGTCAATGTCTAGGGGAATGCAATATCTGTTACCATAGGCATCCGCGATAGCTTTATCTTTACCGCTGTTGGCGCCCGCGTTAGCATCTTCAGCCCCAGTTCTTAGTTTAGACACGTTTTCTTTTTCTATGCCCGAGTACGCCATGTTTCGAGTCATCGAGCTGTTGAGCCAATTGTCTTTAAAATTGTGATACACGTCGGCGTGACGATAACTTATAATTTCGTGACCTTGAAGCCTGACGCTGATTTCGCTGACTGAATTTCTGGCCAAATTGCTAAAAATGGTTCTATTGTTGTCACTTCCACCTTCGAGTTCTAAATTGAAAGCTAGTTTACAAGTGCCGGGTACTATCACGTCGTCTACACCCAATTGAGGAAACTTGACCCTCAGCGTTTGCCCCGCCGATATACTACTAGGATTGTGGGTAATGACCACCTCTTTTCTCTCACCCTTGATAGATCTGGGTATTTTTAATAGCCTGCTGGGATTGAGCTTTTTTCCATATGCATTCATTTTATTTATACGAGTTTTAAATTTAAAGGTATCTGTAAGCCAAGAAGCCCACCAATAGCGTTCCTCCCGCGATAAACGCCAGTTCTTTTTCTATTTGTTGGTCGCTAGGTTTGTAAAAATCTTCGAGTTTGGGTTCGCGGGGTAACTCGACGTTTTCTCCGGTCATTTCGTTGTAGTAACGCAACGCTCGGTCTACGTTGGAAAATGTTTCTTTAGAGGCATTTTGTTTTCTGAGAAAATCAAGTCGTTTAATCGTGTCGCTAAATCGTGTCTCTTACGCTCTTCGCTGCCATCATCCCTTAGACTTGAAAATAAAAAGTTTGAACCCGAAAAAGCTAAGGCGTTTATGATCGCACCTCCAACCATCATTACAACAGCTGACGCTATCTGTTTAATGTATAAAGCCTTTTAAATTATTATTATAATAAATGATGAAAACATTATCTAAACTGTATTATAGCCCGAGCGGTTATTGGAGAGGTGAAAGCGCCGTCGACCATTTACACGATAAAACAAAATACGATAAAAAGGTAATCAGAGATTTGCTTAAAAAACAAGCAATTTGGCAAATTTATCTGCCGGGTCCTGCGTATGTACCCAGGCCTACGAGTACTTCGCGAGAGTTTGAAACACCAAACGACTTTCACCAAATGGATGTGCTATACCTACCCTGGGATAAAGTAAAACGCAAGACTTATAAATACGCTTTGACGGTTGTCGACGTTGCGAGTCGATACCACGAAGCAGAACCTTTGGTTTCTAAAACGGCTGATTCCACCCAAGATGCTATCGTCAAGATTTACGCGAGATCGCCTTAGAGTTACCCTAAAACGTTGAGAGTAGACGCTGGTACTGAATTTAAGGGCGCTTTTAAAAAATGGATGGCCTCAAAAAACGTCGAGATTATCGTAGGCGAATCCGGAAACCACCGATCGCAGGGTATCGTAGAAAGATTTAATCGAACGCTAGCCGAGAGACTGTTTGGTCATCAGTACGCTCAAGAAATGTTAAATCCCGAGAGTAGAAACACGCAATGGGTCGAGCGATTACCCAGCGTGATCAAAGCTATAAACGATGAAACGACGAGATTAATAGCTAAAGCGCCGTCAGAGGCGGTTAAACTAAAACAGGTCCGGCAATCGCCGGCTAACCCCGTTAAAACAAAAGAGCAACAATTACCGCAAGACGCTATGGTTAGATATTTATATTACCCGGGCGAGCAAGAGGGTGGAACTTCTAGAAGAGCAACGGATCCCATTTGGAGCGTAGACATCTTCAACGTGGAAAAAAGAACGCGTCAATTTAAACGGATTAACGGTAAAAAAGTCACGACGGGTCCTACTCTTCATTACCTGCAAGACGGCCCAAAAAGGAGTTTTGTGAGACAAGAGCTTCAAGTCGTACCCGAGGACACGCAATTACCGCCTAATTAATATCTAGATTACGGTGACCATAAGCGAGCGTGTGTATTCCATCCGGTAAAATGTACCTCTTTGTGTCCAACGGACTCAACGATAGTTTATTTTGAGATATGGTGTAAAGGATGTGTTTTTCCGATCGAATTTGAGTCATCGTTTCTGTTTTAGATTTATTTTTAAAGATGCAGTCGTAGTAGTGTTGGAGTTTTAATTTTTGTCAGTGACCGATTTTGTGACTCCTTGGCTTTTTTCAAGTTGTTGTCATCTGCTAAAATCGAGTACATCTTGGGTCTTACGCAAACGGCTTCTTGAATGACCTTACCTCCAAACTCGTCTTTAAATTATCTAGATTACGGTGACCATAAGCGAGCGTGTGTATTCCATCCGGTAAAATGTACCTCTTTGTGTCCAACGGACTCAACGATAGTTTATTTTGAGATATGGTGTAAAGGATGTGTTTTTCCGATCGAATTTGAGTCATCGTTTCTGTTTTAGATTTATTTTTAAAGATGCAGTCGTAGTAGTGTCGGTGTTTTAATTTTTTGTCAGTGACCGATTTTGTGACTCCCTTGGCTTTTTTCAAGTTGTTGTCATCTGCTAAAATCGAGTACATCTTGGGTCTTACGCAAACGGCTTCTTGAATGACCTTACCTCCAAACTCGTCTTTAAATTATCTAGATTACGGTGACCATAAGCGAGCGTGTGTATTCCATCCGGTAAAATGTACCTCTTTGTGTCCAACGGACTCAACGATAGTTTATTTTGAGATATGGTGTAAAGGATGTGTTTTTCCGATCGAATTTGAGTCATCGTTTCTGTTTTAGATTTATTTTTAAAGATGCAGTCGTAGTAGTGTCGGTGTTTTAATTTTTTGTCAGTGACCGATTTTGTGACTCCCTTGGCTTTTTTCAAGTTGTTGTCATCTGCTAAAATCGAGTACATCTTGGGTCTTACGCAAACGGCTTCTTGAATGACCTTACCTCCAAACTCGTCTTTAAATTTGCCGATCACTTTCTTATTGGTTGGGTCGTATAACTCGTGATCCAGATTGTAATTCGAAAAGTCGTAGTGTTGCCCGTGAGATCGCATGTCTTTGTATATGTCATCCGTGTAAACGACAATCAACAGACTGTCCGTATCCGTATACATCAACCTGATTTTATCTCCGTATTTGTCTTTCAATCGGTTGTAATAAAAATCGTACATCAGAGTCTTTGAGAGATCCAAGATACTCACTCCGCAGTAAATGGGCTTGTTTAACACGGTTGTCGTTTTATATGTTTCGACAAACGACAGGTCACATTCTGGAAACGGCGTTTTTGTTTTATAGCTCGGTTTTTGAATTATTTTTTTTGTATTTTGCTTGATCGCCATCGTTACTGTCTCTGAGTAGGTAACCGTCTATTCGATTTCTAACGTTTTCCATCGTCTTACCAAACACGCTGTTATTCATCAGTTTAAAAAAGTCTTTCTCAAAATCAGAGGTTGCTTTTGTTCGGAGTTGCGTGTTTTTGTCGATGTAAGATTTCATCCAAGGCAATTGTTTAAATTTTAACACGCGATGTACCTTTTTTAGTTTCAAACCGAGATCGAGGTATGACTGCAACGTAACGTAGTGCAACACGTATTTTTGTTTTGGATTAAGCGTACACGTTAATTTTTGTACGTCGCTATTAGGTTCGGTATCCAATAACTCGTTTTGATAATCAGACATCCACGCTTGGGGTACGACGATATTTTTGGGTGCTAGGGGATAATCGTTATGCTTGGCGTGTAGATCGTACGGATAGTCTAAATCTACTTCAAAAAAGTAGCCGGTGTTGGACGTTTTCTTAAGCGTTAATATTCTTTCTTCGGTAAACGGTTTCGAGGGTGTCCATTTAAAATCACTGTACGGTAGATATTGACTCATAGCCCAACCGTACAGATTGTTGGCATCCAAATAAGCGATATAACTCGAGGGCTTGTTTGAATCGTAGTCATCGAGATATTGATTATTGGCTTTGTGATGTCTCATTCCACCCACGCTAGATATGCCTCCTCGTTTTGCTTTTTCAAAAAATAAGTGTTTGTCGACGTCTTGCAACAGCTCGAGTTTAGCTTCCGAGTGTTTCAATAGAGCATCCCAGGACAATCCGGGTGCGGTAAAATAATTGGCTGGATCTAGCCCGTAGTTTGTAATACACGTTTGTCTAAAGTTTTCAAATACGCCTGCAAGTAATAACGTATCGGTAGTCACGTACAAGTCGTGATATTCTCCTAGATTTTGTATATTAAACTCGTTCCACACGCGTTGAGCTCTGTCATAGTCTTGTTGCGATATATGTTCGTCTTTTAGTCTGCTGTAAAACTTGTCGATGGGTGGTAGGCTGGTCTCTTGAAACTTATCAAACGAGTTCATATATTCGTAGGGATAAATTCCTTTTGTAATAGCAAGTCAGAATGTTTAAAATGCTTTTGAGTAAATGAAACGACTCTTTTGGACAACCTTTCACTAATTTATCCAACGATGATGCCATAAAACTAAACGAGTCTAAAATCGTAGATTTCCTATCGAAAACGAAATATACTTTTCTGAATTTTTAGCGATCACTTGTATTTCTGTTTGGCTATCGTATTCTGTCATTCCCTGCATGATTAAATGCGCGTCGTAATTTTGTAAATTGTGAAAAAAGACCGGTATCGGTGTACAACCGGGTTTAATTTGTAGTTTGAGGTTACAATAAGCGTGTGCGGCACCCCTATATTTACCAGTGACGTGGCAGTGATCTCTGACCTTTCTAAATGTATTAATGCTCTTTTTGCAGTCTAGACATTTAGACTCGATAAATCCCTTACTATTTTTGTACTGATGTTCTTTCTTTTGTTTTATCGTCTTGGGTTCTCTGGGTTTCTGGCACTGACAGTTGCTCGAGTAATTGGGATAAATTGGTTTCTCGCAAATCCAACACGCGTTTGTTGTATCGTGATGGTCTTTAGCTCGCTCGTTAAATGTCATGGGTTGGGGTTTTTCAAATATGCAATTAATATCGCTTTGTAATTGTAACAGCGTCGTTATAAATCTAGTTGAAGCGTCTTTGCCTCTATAAGTCTCTTGATACACATTTTTACCGTCGCATCGCACGACAACTAGCGAATAACCGCTAGCTTTGTGAACGTTAATCTTTTTTGTGTTTGTCTCTTTGTCTGAGTGAGTAGGTTTAGATGTTAGTGTCTGTGTGGGTGTTGTTGTTGTTTGTAGTATGGATTCAAAGTCAACATAAATGACAAATGGTGCTTTTTGTTTGTGCCTATAGTTTTTAAATTCTAATATCGGTATGTCTCTTTCGCCTGGTTGCCCGTCTATGTATTTTGGTTTACCTGTCGGAAATACAATCTTTGATGGATGTGCATCTATACCCTTACAATCGGCGATATGTCTGTCTAATTTATTTTGATTGGTAAAATGACATAGACATCTTCGACAAAAATATTTCTTACATTTATGTTTGGTAACGTCGTACATCAACCTCGTAAAATATTTTATCCAACAATAGTGATGCTTGTCACCTTTAGAAATCAAAAGCAGATCGATCTTTTTTGCCCCGTAGTTTTTAGACACGTATAATGGATATATCTCACCCTCATAACCGTATACGTTTATCGATAAATTATTTTGTCTTTCTATCTTGGGTATCTGATCGACCGGTGTCGGAAAGTCAACGCCTTTAAAACTGAGTCCGTCGTCTTTGGTGTAAATCGACGGTCTGCTTTCGTTGATTTTATATTTAGGATTATTTCTTATTTGATTTTTTACTTTGTCCGTGTATAACCCCAGGGCAGATCTCAAACACCATCTCAAACACTCGTCGTCTTTGTTTTGTACGTTGATCATCGCCTGTTTAATTTTAAGATGTTCGGGTAGGTTTATGTAAGAACTGCCTCTCGCTGGATTATATCTGTTGATGTTGATGTATAACGCGAGTATTGTATCGACTACCCAACCCGATCCTTGATTCGTATACCTTTCATCCTTTTTAAATAGCTCTTCGATCTCTTCTCTCAAAACCTGTTTTATTTGACTTTGATTTAAAACGGCTTTCGGCTTGCTATAATGAATAGCTTCGATCGTTTCGATGATATCGTTCGGTTTGATTTTTCGATACCTTATTTTTAGTACAAGCTCTACTTTTAAACCTCTGAGCTCTCTCAATTCAGACTTGATTTTATTGACTATTGTTCCTTGTGAGAATCAAAAAACTTGATTAAATCATGGTTATAAAGTCTGGGGTTTAATTCCCAGTTTCTGTAGTAATTTCTAAACCTTCTCGTTTCTCGAAAAGCTGACTCTGTAAAGTCTTCGGGTTGTCTGTATATTTTAATCGCCGAGATTAAATCTTTTTTCAAAAACTGTCCTTTATAACCCGTCGGTACGTATTTTAGATTTTGTTCGTCTACAATCTGTTTGAGCTCATGTAGTGTCTTTTTCCTCAAGTTTTTAAATTGACTTTCATAATGTGTTATCCCCTCGATGTAGACTTTACGAGTAAGAGAAACATTTTCATTGTGCGGTATATTATATCGCTGCACGTAATCACGCAGCGTGGCTTTGTTCCATTTAGAATATCCTTTGACGGTCGGTCTGAACATATTACTCTCCATTTTATTATAGGAAATATAATATTTTTTTTCTCATTTTTTTTGGAGGGCGATCAATTATTTCACAATCCATGAGAGCTTGACTGTAGTGGAGTTTCAAGGTCACGTGGTGGTGACTCACACATTTTTCAAGGTCACGTTGTTTACGCCAAATTTCTATCGTGCCTCAACACGTTTCAAGGTCACGTGGTGGTGACTCACACATTTTTCAAAGTCACGTGGTGGTGACATCACCTCATTTTAGCGACGACAGATTATTTTTTTTAACTCCAGAGCGACAGGCCCTGACTTGACACACATTTTTCTTTTTTGCTCCCAAACCTGACGTCAGATTTCTAAAACATTTGCCGCGGGGGATTCCCCTATATTTTTCCTCCAACTATTTTTAGAATCGAGAGCGGCGTGTCCAGACTGGCCGCAGATTTTCCATTTTGATCCGGTGACCCCACCTCCCCTACTACTAGGCCTACTTTCGAACAATGGCAACCCAGACCTATCCCTTTCAGCGTTAGTGCCTGATGAGTCGGTAACAGCACTTACTGCAAGTTCGTCTGATGAAGAACACTCAAACTTAAGCAATGTTGACATGGTTGATGAGCCTGCAAGTGCAACAGATGCCTTCCTTGATCCTGCTTGCAACACAAACAGTAACCAATCATTTGCTCACCTAATGTTGCTTTCTGAAGATATGCAAATGTACCATTTCCATGATAACCATCATGGGCATTCTAGTAGTACTGGAAGTGAGTTTAACTTAGACGAAAGTGTGACTATGAGATCGGAAGCAAAGTTGATAGCTGATATCAAAAATTGGGCAATACAAACAAATATTCCTATGTCAGCTCTTGGTGCACTACAGGAAATACTAAAGGTTTATTTCCCTTCCATGCCCAAGGATCCACGGACTTTGTTGAATACAAAAACATCTCTTGCTGTAAAAGATATTGCTGGAGGCCAGTATTATTATTTTGGAATAGTAGATAGCATCAAGGGCATTTTTCAGTCACATGTTGAGTTGTACGATGAGTCATCCCTATATTTGCAAGTGAACATTGATGGATTGCCTCTATTTAGAAGCTCTAACACACAGTTTTGGCCTGTTTTAGGTCGTTTAATGGGTTGCAAAGAGCCATTCATCATTGCTTTGTTTGTTGGAGAAACCAAACCAACAAGTGTTTCAGAGTACATGCATGACTTTATTGAGGAAGTTGTCAGACTAAAAAGTGAAGGATTTGATATGGATGAAAAACATTTCACTCTTCATGTTTCATCAGTCATATGTGACACACCTGCCCGAGCATACATCAAGAGAGTGAAGTCACACAGTGGTTATCATGGTTGTGATAAATGTTGGGTGGAAGGGGAATGGGAAAATAAAATGCTATTTCCACAAGTTGATGCAAAATTGAGAACTGACGATGAATTCCTCAAAATGGCAGATGAGTATCATCACTTAGAAGCATGCCCATTAAATGACATAGGTATAGGTCTAGTATCTGCATTCCCAGTTGATTATATGCATCTGGTGTGTTTGGGTGTCACTCGTCGATTGTTACTGCTCTTGATTAAAGGCCCCCTACAATGCCGATTAAGTGCGATAAGAGGAAGGAGATATCTGATGACCTAGTGAATCTCAGAAACAGTGTTCCACGGGAGTTTGCAAGACGCCCACGGTCCTTGAAGGAAATCGCTTGCTGGAAAGCAACTGAATTCCGACAGATACTATTGTACACTGGGAAACTAGTTTTGAAACGAAGGGTTTCAAAGGAGGTTTATGATCACTTCCTGCTCCTTTCTGTTTCAATGCATATCCTCTTGAACCCAGGATTTTGTCAGCTGTACAGTGACTATGCACAAAAATAACTTGTCTTGTTTGTGGAACAGATGGGTAGTATTTATGGTAGGAGCCAGTTTGTTTACAACGTTCATGGACTCATTCACTTAGCAAGTGATGCTAAGCAGTTTGGGACTCTGGACAATATTTCAAGTTTTCCATTCGAAAACTTTCTCCAGAAACTAAAAAAACTGGTAAGGAAACCATCATATCCTCTTGTGCAGGTTGTGCGTCGGCTTTCGGAAGACAGACTGGCACATTCATGTGACAAAAACAAGCAGCCTTGTGTAAAAAGAGAGCACTCGGAGGGTCCTTTACCTCAGTTTATCCAACCCCACAGTACTAAGCAGTACACAGAGCTTCATTTAAGCTCATGTATCATCTCATTAACTTGGAGGGACAGTTGCATTAAAGTTGATGATGGCGTTGGGATAGTTCGCAACATTTTGTTGGATGGCCAGATAACTGTCATCTATGAACTTTTCAAAGTGGTAGATAATTACTTCATGACCCCATTGCCATCGGGCTGTCTTGGCATACACAAGGTAAAAAGACTAGATGGTGCACTGCATTCATGCTCCATGGCAGATATTAGATGCAAGTGTGCAATATTCCCTTACAGAAGGGCCCACTTAGTTGTAGCATTAAATCACCAGGTCTTTTGAATTCTGCAACTGACATTTTCACATCAAAGTTACATTAGTTTCAGTAAGTAGATGCATCAAAAGTACTTTTTGACCACTGTTAATTTCTAAATTGGATTTTTTCTTTTTTTACAGTTTCAATGAACTTTCCTTAAAATTTGTACTTTTTAATCTCATCTCGAAAAGCATGGTTTTTAGAAATTGATGCGTTCAAAATATCTGAAGAAGCAAACTTGTAAATATCCTCAATCTAATTGAGGATGATTGTATTATGTCAAGTATCTATGCAGTGGTCGAGTTTGTTGGAGAGCAGTCGGTTGCATTAGCAGCAGAGAGCTGGTTGGTGGACAATGAGACATCTGTAATGTGGCCGCCTTATAAGTCAACAGACGAGAGTAGACAAGGCAGTGCAGAAACGTGAACCACCAACAGATGGATATCAGAAGTTTCCATGCCGTGTTTTGTACAAAACTAGTAAGTTTTAAACAGGGCAGATGCAGTTCATTATGCTTCACATGTTTTAATTAGCCCCCACATTCAAAATGTAGCTGTTTGCACATTCCTCTCTTAAAATCCTTCTACAAATGTTGTGTAGCCCCCAGTTTCATCACTCAAGAGCATTTACACACTGAATTAATCATAAATGCATGTTTATACCTTGATCTAGAGAAAGGTGGTTAGTTTGAATGAAATTGCAAATGGTTTCAAAATGGTCTATCACTTGTGGGTAGTGGGGGCTTAAGCCTAGTGTCCAAAACTGATAATTCAGGAAGTGTTTTGCTAGGCAACTTTTACAAAATATCACCTTTTATCACATAGTAGATAAAAGTCCTTATACTCAGCAAACACTTACCGTCAGCGTCCGGCAAGCGCAGCAGTAAACATTTTCACGTACATGTACATCTGGTAAACAAACAAATTGACCCTTGACACTGAACATGCTTATAGCGCTGGGTTCGTGTCATGACCCATCACCCAACTGCGTGTTTTTATAGTATGCAAATGAGCACGCTGGTTTATGCAGATAAGGCAAAGAGGTGTGATGGCCAATTAGAACCTGTGTTTTGGTGTTTTTGAGCGCGCTGAAATGCAAATAAGACAGATGGAAGAACAAGGGCCAATTAAAAAGTTTGGTGCGCGTAAGGACGCTATTTCTCGGCGGGAATTTCTGGTTTTGTTCATTCTGTCACAGTCATCCGAAGGAGGCGGAGGGGTTTCTCAATCTTCATAATTTCCAGCAAATAATTTCGATTAAGTTCGTTTCTGAGAGTCATGTACCGAGGCACTTCTCGGCAGCGACGTCGCCCAGTCCGCTTTTTGACCGAGGCGGGCACTCCACCTGCACCGAAAAAGAAGAAAAACTCGGCTACAAAACGACAAGCACGTCGTCGTTCTTCGGCTCACGTCGCGAGCGGTGCTGACGTGAATTTGGGGCAGCCCTCCGCCTCCTGCAGATCCGCTGATGATCATGAATCACCGGTGCATCTACCGCCGGGTTACGGCTACGGACATGGGTCCGTGGCGTCTGCTGACAACGGGCCTGTAGCATCAGTTTCTGCGGTCTTTTCTGCACCGGTCATGCCAGCGCAGTCAGCGTGGTCAAGGGCCAGTCCGGCTATTTACACGCCTGCATCGATGTACGCCACACCAGTCGTCGTGTCTACTGCCGGCTTGCCGCCCTCTGCCGGCGTCGCGGTGCCTGGTGCACACAGCTACGCTTACGGATCTTTCGGGTCTAACGGAATTGCAAGCACGGGAGTTTCTCTGGGAGCGGGAGCGGCGTATCCGGGCACCGGGTTTGGTTCTTCACCACCAGTGACTGTACCGTTAACTTTTAATCGCCCATGTCCAGTTCCAGTGGCCGTTCCATCGTCCCCTAATTATAACATTCCGGGGCCGTCCGTGGTACCATCAGTGGTTGTACCGGCCGCCATGACAGCTGTACCGTGTCGACCGGCTCAAGACACAACCATGACAACCGCAGGTGTAGGCGCACCGTGCCTGCCGGCCATGCCGTCTCAAGCCGTGGGCCCAGCACCGGGGATATTTCCCAATGTCTCGGTGGGGGGTGAGTACCATACCATGCATACATCATGTACACAGGCTCAATTTCCACCCAACGTTCCTAACGTTTGCCCTCCGAATTCTGGCGTTGATTTAACAATGCTCAGCCGTCCGGAACCCCTTCATAGTGCTGGTGTAAGCACTCCCTTGGGTCTTCATGTACCTCAGGCATTGAAAGAAAAGATTTGGCAGGGGTGTTTTGTCGATCTTGCCCTGTTGTCTCATGAATCTGCCACTGCTGTGTTGGCCAGAGCTGAGCAATCCTCAGCAGGTAATCTTACACTTTCTTTAGAGGGGGGTTCCCTAGTGATTCGGAAACCGGGGATGGCTCGCAAAAAGATCGAGAGTTTTGAGGCCTGGCAATCTGCCTTTCACACGTACATGGCAATCTATCTGGTCAAACATACCAATCGTTTTGCGGAGCTACTAAAATATTCCGAGATCATTCGGACGGCCTCTATCCAATTCCCAGGGCAAGGGTGGAAATGGTACGATGAGCAGTTCAGGTTGAAGCAGGAGGCTAATCCTGCTCGGTCATGGGGTGAACTTGATTCAGAGTTATGGCTTACCGTGGCTGCCGTTGGGCTTAATACAGCGTCATTGGCACGGGGTGGGCAATCCATCACGCAATCCCATTTGCGCGGCAACATGATTGGGCCTAACCTCGGTAGAACTGGGCAATGTTTTGCGTTCAATTCGTTCCAAGGTTGCCATTTTTCTGATTGCAAGTATGCGCATTCTTGTTCCAAATGCCTTCGCTCTGGTCATGGCGCAACGCGTTGTCGCGTGGGCGGCTACGCGCGTGGATTTAACGCCCTGAATTTTAGCCGGCAGTTCAAGTCCACCCCTACCATGCCTAAGTCCTCATCGGGGTCTGTTCAACAAAGTGCCTTGAAGAATTTCTCTGGGTCGTTGTTGAAGAATGGTAACACGGCGGTACCTGTGTCCACGGCGAGAGCACATAATTTACGTCCCTCCAACACCCATTAATGTGCCTGTTTTGCTTAATTGGTTGGTGGACTACCCTGTTTTGAGTGATGTTCAACTTTTACGTAATGGTTTTACAAATGGTTTTAGGCTGAATTACTCTGGTCCTAGGGTGGCGCGCGACACACACTGTCTTGCTTCGGCGACTGCTCGTCCACTCATTGTTCAGGATAAATTTGCAAGCGAGATTCAATTAGGAAGAATTGCAGGTCCGTTCACATCCCGCCCAATCCCAAATTTGCAGTGTTCGCCAATTGGTTTGGTACCAAAACATGACCCAAATCAGTTTCGGCTTATTCATCACCTTTCTTTCCCAGAAGGTGAGTCAGTGAATGATTTTATTGACAAGGAACATTGTGCAGTGCATTATGCCTCATTTGATAAGGCAGTGGAGTTGGTTACAAAAGCCGGGCGCGGTGCATGGCTTGCCAAGGCTGATATTAAATCCGCTTTTCGTTTATTGCCAGTTTCTCCTTTGGATTATGAGTTATTAGGTTTCACATTTGAGGGGAAGTTTTACTATGATCAATGCCTGCCCATGGGATGTAGTATTTCTTGTGCATTGTTTGAGAAGTTTAGCACGTTTTTGGAATTTAAAGTTAAGTCCCTCGCTTGTTGTGCAAACGTTACGCACTGTCTAGATGACTTTTTATTTGTGGGATCCTGTGCACAAGATTGTGCACAGCTGTTAAGCACTTTCCAGTCAGTTTGTAGGGAGTTGGGCGTTCCACTTGCAGCTGAGAAAACAGTGGGTCCAGTACAAGTCATTACTTATTTGGGTTTGGAGATTGACACCATGCGAGAAGAAGTGCGTATCCCTCCAGACAAAGTACAGGCTACTTCTGAGCACATTCGAGCAGTTTTGGGTAAACGCAAGATATCCCTTCACGGGGTACAGTCATTAGTTGGCTCACTGAATTTCCTCTGCAGGGCGATTTCCCTGGCCGAGCTTTTTTGCGGCGTCTGATTGCACTCTCCCTTGGGCTGAACAGGCCTCATCATACTGTGCGCGTTTCTACAGGTGCTAGAGGTGATTTACTTATGTGGTTGGATTTTCTGATCCATTACAATGGTTTTTCTGTGTTTGCTAAGAGGGAGTGGCGATCCAATGAGACACTTGAGCTTTTTACTGATGCAGCAGGCAGCATTGGTTTTGGGGCTTATTTTCAGGGTAGGTGGATTCAAGGCCGTTGGCCAGATGCCATTTGCGCAACCCCTTCCATTGCATTTTTGGAGTTTTATCCAATCCTGGTTGCTGTGCTCTGTTGGGCCCCACTGTTTGCTGGTTGCAAGGTGCGTTTTCACACCGATAATGTTGCTGTTATGCATATCATCAACAAGAAGTCCTCACCTTGTCCATTAATTATGCAGCTTGTGCGGCCATTCGTATTACAGTGTCTCCGCTTCAATGTTTCAGTTAAAGCAGTACACGTACCAGGCCAGTTTAATGAGATTGCTGATGCTTTGTCCCGATTTCAGATGACCCGTTTTCGCAGAGCAGCTCGAATGCAGAATTGATTATGACCCCAATGCCGGTTCTTCCTCAGGTGTACTAGATGTTGAGGTGGGTCGTCTGCTAGCCGCCGCCATTGCATCCAACTCGCACAAGACTTATGAAGCGGGCTGGAAATCCTTTTGCTGTTTCCGGCAGCAACCTTTATCGGGCGCGTCCCCGGCTTCAGTAGCAGAAGTTTGCCGCTTTATAGCATGGTTGTCTTTGCGCCACTTGGCTCCCGCTACAATTGCCACTTATGTTGCGGGCATCAGCTATTTTCATAAAATTGGGGGTCACTCGGACCCAACCAGGGATTTTTTGGTAACAAAGTGGATTGAGGGCTCTCGCCGGGAAAATCCATCTCGGGACAGCCGGCTTCCAATTTCATTGCCAATTTTGGAGCAGTTAACCAGAGCTTTGAGATCAATTTGTGCGTCCAGCTATGAGACCACCATGTTTAACGCTGTCTTCTTGAGTGCCTTTTTTGGTTTTATGTGCATAGGCGAGTTTGCTGCTTCTTCTCGACGACATGTTCAAAAGTCAGTTTTGTCTAACAGTGATGTTCAGTTTTGCTCCTCAGATTCTGTCCTTACATCTGTGGTCATTGTCTTTCGGCATGCCAAAAATAATCAGCGTGGCCCTCCCCAATCCATCTGCTTGGTGCCGTCTCGTAATACGGCTCTTTGTCCAGTACGTGCACTGTGGGAATTTTCAACATTGCGCCCACAAGGTGCCACCCCCTTTTTCTGTCACTATGGTAGTTCCCCACTTACAGTACCAATTTAATGCAGTGTTACAGAAGGCACTTGCTTTTGCTGGGCTTTCGGATCAGGGCATTCGGGGGCATTCTTTTCGTATCGGGGCAGCGTCCTCGTCCTCTCAATTAGGGCTATCTGAGGTTGACATTCGGGACATGGGGCGTTGGCGTTCGGATGCGTTTAAATCATATATCCGGCCCATTCCAGTTTGCCATTTGACAGCAGCCTCACCTGTTACTTTACAGTCTCATGGTAGTGCATGAATTGCAGGGTGCGCCGGTTAGGAAAACAGGCCATCCCCCCCCCCCCAGAAATTATGGCTTTGTGGCTTAGTTTTCTCCATATACTTCCTGCTAGAATTAGTCTTGCATTCCTTCGCATTTTATACAGATGCTGTGTGGATAATTGGGGACTCGCTCATCCGCCGGGCACAACAGCAGCTTGGTCTCCCTGTTCGGGTTACTTGGCGAGGAAAAGGTGGTGCAGGGATCCCTGATTTTCCTTCCATGCTGGACGACCTCAGTCGTACCCAGCCCCCACCGGCGTTGTTAATCATTCACCTTGGCACAAATAATTTAGTGGATATTGACGAGTATGGCCTCCGGCAAAAGATCTCTGTTCATTTACAAGACTATGCCGCTTTCTTCCCTAATACATGGTTTGTTTGGTCAGACATTTTGCCGCGAGTTTTTTACTTTACTTTTTTACTGCTGTTGAACTGAAGCGCCGCACAATTAATCGCTGGGCAAAGTCACAATGCGCGGCCCTGCCATTTGCATCTTGTTTGCACCATCCCCAGTTCGTGTGGTCAGAATTGTCATTGTTTCGTTATGATGGCGTGCATTTGTCCCCTAAGGGGATGAAGCTTTTTGTACATAACCTGCGTCAATGCATTTTGTCGCATATCAGTCATTAGATTCAACATTTTAATGTCGGCATTTCATTGGGGTTGTCCTGCCTGTCTTACTGTGGGCGCGCGGTGCGCGAGTGGCATTTTTCCAGGCAGACAGCCAGTAAACCCCCTGTTTCGCCATTAAAATATTGTAAAATATGAATAGTGCTGCCAACATTGAGGATTTTTAATTGTGGAATTTAACCGTGGCAAATATGCAATTTAATGTACATGTAAAGTGCAGTAGTCATAGTGCTTCATGTTTCAAAAGGCTATGCTCCTGACCAAATGTTCACCATTGGTGGGAACACATCTGCACCGACTTGTATTCATTGTATACTTTCTTCGATCACAAATGCATTTCATCTAAGCTTTCAATTTTGTCTATTATACATGTACATGTATCACTCAGGTCTGGGTCAGGTGTACCCACTTGATTTGGGGTCAGGTGTACCCACTTGGTTTTGGGGTCAGGTGTACCCACTTAGTTTTGGGGTCAGGTGTACCCACTTGGTTTTGGGTCAGGTGTACCCACTTGGTTTTGGGGTCAGGTGTCCGGCTTTGCCAGTTATTCGGTATCTGGCACATTTGAAATAAAATTTTGACTGTGGCACATACACATAAAATCACTTGTCCTGTTTCAAATTTCTATGTGAGTCTGAGTATAATTATAGACAAACTATTGAAGCTGGCATAGCATTTATATTTCTTTTGTTGTTTTATTTTTGAAGGCTCATATGAAAAAGGCTTGGCAAAAGTGAGGAAGGCAGAGGACATTTCAGATTTGGCCACAGATGCTGAATGTGCTGGTATCCCTGTGAAGAGGAAGTCAAGGTAATGATTCAAACTAATTTTAGGTAGGTTATGAAACTTTCATAAAACAAAATTTGAGTAGTCTCAGTCAAATAGCTCACTGAATATAAATTATGACCGATGGTGCGAGTAAAAGTGTTCCAGCTTTTTTTTCGTCTTGAGAATGGGAATGAATAGTTTCAGATCGTACTTTTCCTTAACAGTTTCATAGCTCATGATACAATTCCATGAATTTGTACAACAAATTGTATACTTGACACTGGTTTGGAAAGTGCAAACACAATCCTGTGTGCTGGACTGGGACATCTGTGACTAACATCACTGGCCAGACACAAAGTTGCTGTTCGGTTTCCAGCTGATTGAATATTAACAATTCTAGGAGTCGGTTAATTTGAGTTTGAGATTGTGTAAATGTAAAGCTACACTATTGTGGTAGTATGTGACACAATGGACTGTTTCACTTTTTGTTGACCCAAATTTCTAGGCCAAACCCACGTTACCAAGATAGCGATTCCTCTTCTGACGAGGATAGACCAGGCCCATCACACACCATTCAGCGAGGCAATCAACAAAAGCAGCATCTAGCTGCATCTTCTGCACCAAAGACGCCTCCTCGAGTACTGCCTTCTCCACCCTCATCCTTGATCAGTCACTGGCCAGCTCCAGTTTGTACAGGTATTTTTTTATAATCATTTTATAAAGTGGAAAAAACGGTGTTTTGGGGGCTGCTATTATTGGGGGGGGGGGGAAGAGAGTGGTATTTCGGTGTCATGAAATTCATTTGTTCCCAACATGTAACACTTTCGGACATGTCCATCTCAGTAACAACTCAGATTAACTTCACAGTCCTGAATCCTCTAAAATTGATTCAATTTTGCACACACCCCAGATAATTAGGGTTAATAAAGTGATTAATTGATTGAGATGCCTTAAAGATCTTAATTAAACAATTTAAAATCTTATTTGTTTCAGCTGAAAATGCATTAGTTTGCTTGAACATTCACAATTGGTTGAATGTTCTAGGTTATCAAGGATGTTTTACTTACTCTCGTCCGGTCATATCGTAAACATGGCTTCTCAGCTTAACATAAGGGATAATTTCTTAACAGAACTTCAATTTTTTTTAACACTTTATGTTTGTTTTAAGTTTGCATTTATTTCTTTTTTTTTATGTTATGCATTTGTCTTTTCCCGGTCTATGCACATATCAACAGAAAAGAAAATATTGACAATGCTTGAAGAGGTCAAGATGTTTCAAGCGGAGAACAGGGCAATGCTCATCAGCATTTGTAGAAAGCTTGACAACTATGTGCAGGGGAATACAGCTTCAACCAGTGGTCTTCCAGAGGAGGTGGTTCTTCCTTTAAAGTTGGTAAAGGACATGCGAGACCTTGAAACTACCCTAAACAACTTTGAGAAGGAGAAACAATTGGTGGGCCATCACTTCCATTTTTATAGCTATTTATGCATTAACTTTTTTTTTCTTTAAAGGATTGAAAACAATTACAATCAAAACCTCATCTGCTTTAACGTTTAAGTTTCAATCTTGTAGACCATGCAAAAGAGTTGTTTTATTTGTCTGCTCAGGTGGCATACTTATCCAACATCGGGGGAGACAGTCTAAAGAGCATTGGACGACGAATGCTTACATGTGTCATCAGCAACGACCTAGCACGACAGTATAACTGGGTTGGCAACGGAACAAAGGAAGCTTTTTGCAAGCTGAGGCTTGGCACTGTCATCCACAGTAAGTGATTGGACTGTATGTTTAAATCTCATGGAGCTAACTTATTGAAATCCTGCCTTTCCAATATCTCTATTCATGATCACTTTGAAATTGATGAAAAAAAATGTGAATTATTTTCTAGGAGCTGTTCGAAGAAACCTATCCGTGCAGTCGGCCACAAACGCCGAAATTGACGAGGTGATGAAAGTGTGGCTCCGCTACTCGAAAGACCGAGATGATGGCAGGGCAAGACGAGCAGCAGCCGCAGCCGCAGCTGTAGCTGAGCCTGCAGCAAGCCAGAGTCCTTCCAATCTTGATGAACTATCCACAGAGGAATACAGCAGCAGTGACGGGGACTGAAGGTTGTGCAATAGTGTTTCATAAAAAGAGGTATTCTTGATTTTAACAGTTAATATGACAAGACCTATTCAAAAGCCTTTGGTAAAAAAACTGGTTTTTTTAGATGACATCTTAAAGCATTGCTGTGTTATTTTTCACTGGATTCCATATGTTGAAATTATGATACTTTTGCGATGAACCCCAACAATTGTCAAAGTCTTGCTTTTCAATCAGTTGTGTGATGGCCAGTGTGGGTTGGTGCAAAAAGCCTGATTTATTTTTCATTTGGCATTTGAAACACTGGTATTTACTGAATAACAGTAAAAAGAAAACCACACGGTTTCATCTGAAAGCTTTTGCTTCCGATTGCCAAAGCCAAGTGAAAGTCAAGTAATTAAGGTCTGCTGCAACCAACAAAGCCTTTAAAGTACAATTACCAATTTTTAAAACACCCTTTTTGTATCTGTTCTTGTTGAAGTTATTTTTACGTAAAACTTTGCATGATGGGGGAAACTTTCTAAAACTAAAGTTTATTGTGACACCATTTAATAATCTCTCTTGAAGCAGGTGGTATTGTGTAATTATTTACACCTGAGGCTTTTCAGAACTACCACAACCCACAGAAGATTAATAGTTGGTATTACCACAAACCCTAGTTTTAGAATGCCGAAACCATGAAGCTTCTTTTTAATAATTGGCAAAATATTGATTACAGCAAAGTTTCAAAGACTTGCTGTGCGAGGACAGTGATTGCTCAGATTGAAGTTCAATTGTTGAGTTGACATAAGTTTGTTTGTTATATTAGTGGCAATTTTGCCATTTACTTGCCGTTTACTTTTGAAAATGTTAAAAGAAAAAGTGTTAATATTCGTAAAAATTGTTGCAACGAAATATAACTGCTATGCTTTGAACAATCACATGGACAACACTTTGAAAGTAGTTTTTAATGTGTTAAAACTCAGTATTTTTTTTTCTATAAACCAATTCACCAAAAAAATGCAGATAGACAAGCTAACATTGCATTGGTGTTCTTGCTATACAAAAATAAGTTAATCTTTGACTGCCTTCCAAATACCCTGTAGTTGTAATATCATTATTTTGTAAATTATGTTATTTGTTCATAAAAATGTAAACGAATCAGTTAAGAATTAAAGTGCAATCGGTTTAAAGTCTAATATGTTATGAGGATTTTTCTTTTCGCTGAACAACCATAAGAACGCAGTATACAATCTCCCATTTAGTAAATTTATTGAAAATTTATTTTTATGATCATTGGACAAATCCATCCCTAACGGTCAAAAGAATTCTTAGAAACAAAGAAAGTAAACGCAGTATCTTTTCCTTCTGTTTAAGCGTATTATTTTAAGTAATGCTCCCAACCCCGCTCTTACCACCAAAACAACATTTGTATTTACCATCATTACAAATATATAGGTAGAATGCAGACGCGCGCTTACACCAACTAAACACCCTACCTGCCCCAACCGTCAACCAACGAAGGCTCTATGTAGGCCCGTGGTTGGCCCAACTGAGACCCAACAATCGGCTGAACACAATTGGCCCAACCATGCATTTTTAGTATTGGCCCAACCTTGGTCAAATGTTGGCCATCAGTAGTCATGATTGGTCCGCTGTTGGCCCAACTGCGACCCAACAATCGCCGAAGCCTCATTGGCCCAACCATTAAATGTTGACATTGGCCCAACGATGGCCAAAGGTTGGCCATTCTGTATAAGTGATTGGCCCAACGTCAACCCAACATGTTGGCCCAACCGTGTGCCGATGAGCAAATCCAAATCGGGCCAATGCGGCACGCCGATGTCGGGCCAACAATTAAATCCTACGTTGGCCCAACGTAAGCTTGATATCTGGGAAATAGCCAACATTGTATTAAACTGCTGCGAACGATTAATTGCTAATTTATGCTTACTTTTATGCATTTGAATGTGAAGTTTTTGTCGTGACCTATCCAAAAAGGTTAATCTAAGGCCCAATCTTGACAGGACAAGTGAAATAAGGTTCTTTAAAAACGAAATGTTGAAAATAAAATGGCTTTAAATGAAGACTTTAGTGTATCTTTACATCTCTTAGTTGCTTATATCTAGACAACTTGACATTTTAGCAAATAGTTCATATTTTCTCCAAACTATAATGTCATTTTAGACGCAAAGCAATATACAAATTGAACTTATGTTTCATTCTCTAACCGTCTTTTCACACGTGTGATTTTACAGCAACTTACTGCTTGCTCATTTCTGGCAAAACAAAGTTTGAAAAATGTGATGTTTGAGTATCTGTGTTTCTTTCCTTCACGCTCATAATTTGTTTTCTTTTACTAAAGCAAATTTTATTTTTTTCATCGGAAAAACGGAAACAACAGGTTGGTTTATTTTAAACATTAGATATTGAATTATTATCATTTGCATTTGTAAGTACTCAGAAACATAGATCACTGTGATGGACATGTGTACTTTTTCGGTGATTAAGAAAGGGGAACTAAAATATATATACATATGTATATCAAGAATCCTTGGATGACTGGAATTTTTTGCAATGGGAAACATAAATGACTTGATAATACAGGGTGATTATAAGAAAGCGAAACTACAGGGTGATTTAAAAAAAAGCAAAACAGTAGTGGAGGGGGACTTCTTGGTACGGTTTGACCTTGGGCCTAGAAATATGTAAAGGTCACATAAATATGTAAATATGTAAATATAAATATGAATTAAGGGATGTGGGAATTTTTAACACAGTTTAACCTAATGAATGGATGAGGTGAATGGGGGAAAGGTGTGGGTATAAGGGACCGTGTACAGTTTGACCTATTCTATGGGAAAGATTGCACAAGGTATGGAAAAATATATATATTTTTATGGTACATTTGGATCTTAGCCCGAATATGAGTTTCATACGTTAGTCCCTGTGAACGACCAGCTGGTCGGATCTTTAATCCCCCCAACAATAGACAGAAGAGGGCGCGTGCACTAGTATTGTTACGGAGTTAATCCGATCGATACAAAAAGTAATTGGATTTCCGAAAGCTCGAAAGCAGAAAACAGTGATAGATGGCAAAAATGAATGTTGCGTTGATCAGACTGAAACGAGTACGATTGTCTATTTGAAGAATTATTTTAAAGTCATTTTTATTGGGGTTATGGGTATTGTGCACGTTACGTTTTCCCAAGTTATAAACAAACACTCACCGCAGCATACTTGCAGGGTACAGCCTGTGTCGGCCATGGGGGTATATGATAAATCCACGATCCATAATCCATGCGTCTGTACGGAGATCGGTGGTCGATCACCCCTCGATGATCGCACCGATCATGGAGCAAATAACTCCGTCCGTGCGCCTATATTCCTCTTGTTAATCGATACAATACCAATGGATCTTCTACACTGCCACCAGAATCATCCAAGTAAAAATATATGTCTGTGCGCGGTGATCGTAGAAAAGGGAAGGTTTTGGCATCAGCGAGATCAATTGCTAGTACACATGCACACTACTGTATACATTACTGCCATCCGATCAGATAGCGCTCAAGTTTTCTTAATCCGTGACGGCTAAATTATCGATTAGGCTCTATAGTCTGCAGAGGCGCGTACAATAAGAAATGGATTCAGTGGTTTAAAGCCATAAGAAAACGTGCGGGCATGTGGTTTTTAAAGGGAACTACAACCTGGAAAGTGCCCGATTGAGTGTGTATCGGAATAACACCACCATCATTGTGCATTTTGTAATATTTCGTACTAGAACGACCCCAAAACCAAGCTATAGCCTATCCATAGTTAAAAATTTAATCGTAACGTGGTAAAAATGGTGCCCCTTTAACGCTGTCTGGACAGGAATGCACCGAACCCTAGTTGTACCTCCGTGCCGGATTTGTTTACAAAATCGAGGATGACTGGGTTTTATCTACAACCATTTTACGGGGGTTATTTAGAGGGCGTGTCCAAGCGCTAATTTTATGACTGAGAGTAGGCTTTTACGATTGATAAGACAACACAAACAAAGAAAAATACAACTACAGAAAGTATATACGTTATGACATTATTGCTTTATTGACTTTATTATTGCTTTATTAAAACACTCGTGTTTTTATTTGTCTGTCCCAATGTATTTCTTCGCAATTATATCGTCATTGTAATGTTGACTAGTCTTTAATCATCACTGTCTTCCTCGCTGACGTCTTCTTCATCTTGATGGAACAATCCGTCAAATTTCATCTGGTGTTTAGGCATAATTCTGCCGAGAGCCTTTTGTACGCTAATGCCCTTATATATTTTTTCTTCGAGATTGTCCACAATATCTTGATGAGTATCGTTATCTTTCAGATGTAGGTAGCTTGACAGAAAATCCTTGTACTTGTCAAAAAAGATTTGCTTGACTGCCCAGAGGGTCTTCCTATCGGCCTTTTCCTTGGCCTGATCTTCACCCATACCCTCGTTGATGTACTTTTCATGTTTTTCGCTCCACATTTCACGAGTCGCTTCTTTGGACTCTTCCAACCAGTCTTGGAAAGTAGCATTGTCTTCTAATTCAGAACTAGACTCATCTTCATCGTCATCTTCTACCTCCGAGTCCGTTTCCGAGCCCGATTCATCCACGTCAGGATGATCAGATTGAATAACCTCAGTTTCAGAATCATCGTTAACCCCATTCATTTCAGATTCATCTTCAGCATGAGCGTTTTCGGTATGTCGCCAGAGATTATATCTCCGTCCAAAGCTTTTATCACACTGGTTACAAGCATGGGGTTTGACTGCAGAAAAAGTATTCATGTTGAAGTTATAAAGGCTGATTCACGAATGACAAGAAACGGATGAATTGGTTTAATATATATTGTGCCGAGACCTGTCTGTTTGAGCTAATTTCCACATTCCCCCCTGCGCATGCTCTCTGCGTGCCTGTGCGCTCTTAATTCTGTGCTCATCCTACTCTTTTCCCTGCTCATCCTACTCTTTTCCCTGTTCATCCTACTCTTTTCCCTGCTCATCCTACTCTTTTCCCTGCTCATCCTACTCTTTACCGTGCTCATCCTACTCTTTTTCCTGCTCATCCTACTCTTTTCCCTGCTCATCCTACTCTTTTCCCTGCTCATCCTACTCTTTTCCCTGCTCATCCTACTCTTTTCCCTGCTCATCCTACTCTTTTCCCTGCTCATCCTACTCTTTTCCCTGCTCATCCTACTCTTTTCCCTGCTCAACCCGCTCTACTGATTCCGTGCTCATTTCTGATAATTCACTTATTCTCTGTAACCTTTAATGTACACGCTGAAGTATTAATAAAGCAATAATAAAGTCAATAAAGCAATAATGTCATAACGTATATACTTTCTGTAGTTGTATTTTTCTTTGTTTGTGTTGTCTTATCAATCGTAAAAGCCTACTCTCAGTCATAAAATAAGCGCTTGGACACGCCCTCTAAATAACCCCCGTAAAATGGTTGTAGATAAAACCCAGTCATCCTCGATTTTGTAAACAAATCCGGCACGGAGGTACAACTAGGGTTCGGTGCATTCCTGTCCAGACAGCGTTAAAGGGGCACCATTTTTACCACGTTACGATTAAATTTTTAACTATGGATAGGCTATAGCTTGGTTTTGGGGTCGTTCTAGTACGAAATATTACAAAATGCACAATGATGGTGGTGTTATTCCGATACACACTCAATCGGGCACTTTCCAGGTTGTAGTTCCCTTTAAAACCACATGCCCGCACGTTTTCTTATGGCTTTAAACCACTGAATCCATTTCTTATTGTACGCGCCTCTGCAGACTATAGAGCCTAATCGATAATTTAGCCGTCACGGATTAAGAAAACTTGAGCGCTATCTGATCGGATGGCAGTAATGTATACAGTAGTGTGCATGTGTACTAGCAATTGATCTCGCTGATGCCAAAACCTTCCCTTTTCTACGATCACCGCGCACAGACATATATTTTTACTTGGATGATTCTGGTGGCAGTGTAGAAGATCCATTGGTATTGTATCGATTAACAAGAGGAATATAGGCGCACGGACGGAGTTATTTGCTCCATGATCGGTGCGATCATCGAGGGGTGATCGACCACCGATCTCCGTACAGACGCATGGATTATGGATCGTGGATTTATCATATACCCCCATGGCCGACACAGGCTGTACCCTGCAAGTATGCTGCGGTGAGTGTTTGTTTATAACTTGGGAAAACGTAACGTGCACAATACCCATAACCCCAATAAAAATGACTTTAAAATAATTCTTCAAATAGACAATCGTACTCGTTTCAGTCTGATCAACGCAACATTCATTTTTGCCATCTATCACTGTTTTCTGCTTTCGAGCTTTCGGAAATCCAATTACTTTTTGTATCGATCGGATTAACTCCGTAACAATACTAGTGCACGCGCCCTCTTCTGTCTATTGTTGGGGGGATTAAAGATCCGACCAGCTGGTCGTTCACAGGGACTAACGTATGAAACTCATATTCGGGCTAAGATCCAAATGTACCATAAAAATATATATATTTTTCCATACCTTGTGCAATCTTTCCCATAGAATAGGTCAAACTGTACACGGTCCCTTATACCCACACCTTTCCCCCATTCACCTCATCCATTCATTAGGTTAAACTGTGTTAAAAATTCCCACATCCCTTAATTCATATTTATATTTACATATTTACATATTTATGTGACCTTTACATATTTCTAGGCCCAAGGTCAAACCGTACCAAGAAGTCCCCCTCCACTACTGTTTTGCTTTTTTTTAAATCACCCTGTAGTTTCGCTTTCTTATAATCACCCTGTATTATCAAGTCATTTATGTTTCCCATTGCAAAAAATTCCAGTCATCCAAGGATTCTTGATATACATATGTATATATATTTTAGTTCCCCTTTCTTAATCACCGAAAAAGTACACATGTCCATCACAGTGTTCTATCTATCTGGGTCCTTCCAAATGCAAATTCTAATACTTCGATATCTAATGTTTAAAATAAACCAAACTGTTGTTTACGTTTTTCCGATGAAAAAACTAAAATTTGCTTTAGTAAAAGAAAACAAATTATGAGCGTGAAGGAAAGAAACACAGATACTCAAACATCACATTTTTCAAACTTTGTTTTGCCAGAAATGAGCAAGCAGTAAGTTGCTGTAAAATCACACGTGTGAAAAGACGGTTAGAGAATGAAACATAAGTTCAATTTGTATATTGCTTTGCGTCTAAAATGACATTATAGTTTGGAGAAAATATGAACTATTTGCTAAAATGTCAAGTTGTCTAGATATAAGCAACTAAGAGATGTAAAGATACACTAAAGTCTTCATTTAAAGCCATTTTATTTTCAACATTTCGTTTTTAAAGAACCTTATTTCACTTGTCCTGTCAAGATTGGGCCTTAGATTAACCTTTTGGATAGGTCACGACAAAAACTTCACATTCAAATGCATAAAAGTAAGCATAAATTAGCAATTAATCGTTCGCAGCAGTTTAATACAATGTTGGCTATTTCCCAGATATCAAGCTTACGTTGGGCCAACGTAGGATTTAATTGTTGGCCCGACATCGGCGTGCCGCATTGGCCCGATTTGGATTTGCTCATCGGCACACGGTTGGGCCAACATGTTGGGTTGACGTTGGGCCAATCACTTATACAGAATGGCCAACCTTTGGCCATCGTTGGGCCAATGTCAACATTTAATGGTTGGGCCAATGAGGCTTCGGCGATTGTTGGGTCGCAGTTGGGCCAACAGCGGACCAATCATGACTACTGATGGCCAACATTTGACCAAGGTTGGGCCAATACTAAAAATGCATGGTTGGGCCAATTGTGTTCAGCCGATTGTTGGGTCTCAGTTGGGCCAACCACGGGCCTACATAGAGCCTTCGTTGGTTGACGGTTGGGGCAGGTAGGGTGTTTAGTTGGTGTAAGCGCGTCTGCATTCTACCTATATATTTGTAATGATGGTAAATACAAATGTTGTTTTGGTGGTAAGAGCGGGGTTGGGAGCATTACTTAAAATAATACGCTTAAACAGAAGGAAAAGATACTGCGTTTACTTTCTTTGTTTCTAAGAATTCTTTTGACCGTTAGGGATGGATTTGTCCAATGATCATAAAAATAAATTTTCAATAAATTTACTAAATGGGAGATTGTATACTGCGTTCTTATGGTTGTTCAGCGAAAAGAAAAATCCTCATAACATATTAGACTTTAAACCGATTGCACTTTAATTCTTAACTGATTCGTTTACATTTTTATGAACAAATAACATAATTTACAAAATAATGATATTACAACTACAGGGTATTTGGAAGGCAGTCAAAGATTAACTTATTTTTGTATAGCAAGAACACCAATGCAATGTTAGCTTGTCTATCTGCATTTTTTTGGTGAATTGGTTTATAGAAAAAAAAATACTGAGTTTTAACACATTAAAAACTACTTTCAAAGTGTTGTCCATGTGATTGTAAAATGGTTGTAGATAAAACCCAGTCATCCTCGATTTTGTAAACAAATCCGGCACGGAGGTACAACTAGGGTTCGGTGCATTCCTGTCCAGACAGCGTTAAAGGGGCACCATTTTTACCACGTTACGATTAAATTTTTAACTATGGATAGGCTATAGCTTGGTTTTGGGGTCGTTCTAGTACGAAATATTACAAAATGCACAATGATGGTGGTGTTATTCCGATACACACTCAATCGGGCACTTTCCAGGTTGTAGTTCCCTTTAAAAACCACATGCCCGCACGTTTTCTTATGGCTTTAAACCACTGAATCCATTTCTTATTGTACGCGCCTCTGCAGACTATAGAGCCTAATCGATAATTTAGCCGTCACGGATTAAGAAAACTTGAGCGCTATCTGATCGGATGGCAGTAATGTATACAGTAGTGTGCATGTGTACTAGCAATTGATCTCGCTGATGCCAAAACCTTCCCTTTTCTACGATCACCGCGCACAGACATATATTTTTACTTGGATGATTCTGGTGGCAGTGTAGAAGATCCATTGGTATTGTATCGATTAACAAGAGGAATATAGGCGCACGGACGGAGTTATTTGCTCCATGATCGGTGCGATCATCGAGGGGTGATCGACCACCGATCTCCGTACAGACGCATGGATTATGGATCGTGGATTTATCATATACCCCCATGGCCGACACAGGCTGTACCCTGCAAGTATGCTGCGGTGAGTGTTTGTTTATAACTTGGGAAAACGTAACGTGCACAATACCCATAACCCCAATAAAAATGACTTTAAAATAATTCTTCAAATAGACAATCGTACTCGTTTCAGTCTGATCAACGCAACATTCATTTTTGCCATCTATCACTGTTTTCTGCTTTCGAGCTTTCGGAAATCCAATTACTTTTTGTATCGATCGGATTAACTCCGTAACAATACTAGTGCACGCGCCCTCTTCTGTCTATTGTTGGGGGGATTAAAGATCCGACCAGCTGGTCGTTCACAGGGACTAACGTATGAAACTCATATTCGGGCTAAGATCCAAATGTACCATAAAAATATATATATTTTTCCATACCTTGTGCAATCTTTCCCATAGAATAGGTCAAACTGTACACGGTCCCTTATACCCACACCTTTCCCCCATTCACCTCATCCATTCATTAGGTTAAACTGTGTTAAAAATTCCCACATCCCTTAATTCATATTTATATTTACATATTTACATATTTATGTGACCTTTACATATTTCTAGGCCCAAGGTCAAACCGTACCAAGAAGTCCCCCTCCACTACTCAAAACCCAAACCCAAAGAAATATATTTCATTGAAACAAAATTGTGTAGAACCAAAACTAATACTAATAAGTCAATTTAATAAACTACTTGTAGATAAAACATTTCAGAATTTAGGGTCATTTTGTTTAAATGCTGATATAATTGAACGGATTGAGCAATTTCAGTATTTTTTCATCTAAAAGTAGTTCATTGAATTGACTTACCACTCATAATTGTTTTTGGTGCTTTTTGGTGCTTTTTGTTTGAAATATGAAATATATTTTTTTTCGGTTTGGGTTCCGTTTTTGTTTACTCACCCTGTATAAATTAAATTTGGATGAGTCAATTTATGTTCTGTCAACCGTCATTTGTGACATATTTAAACACAACTTTAAAACAAAAGCCCATTGATTTTCTAGCATATTTAGTCCCCAAAACATTTATAGGTTTGTTTATAATTACAGAGAAGGCAATATTTTTAGAAGCTTATACTTTTAGATATACTCATTATATAATGTAGTGCCTTAAGCATATTTTAGAACACGTTAAAAGTAAATGCAAAACTAATTATTATAGCTATTTTACCTATAACTATTAATTAATTACTGGTGTGGCGCTGTATGCAAGTTTAAATTTTCAGAGCCACACATAGTCCAAGAGAGATAAGAATTCAATGTCTGTTGATTGTTGTTTCCTTTTTTTAAATTTTTTTTTTTGGAGGGGAACAAAAAAAAAAGTAATTTCATGTTTAACCATTTAATTCACTGGTTAAACAGAATTAAAATACATCGAAATAATTGATTATTATTATTATGACTAACCAAAACGAATCAGGTAGAGTGGGAAAAGTGCAAGCACTAGTAATAAACAACCCCCACACACCTGAAACTCTGTGGAAAAAGACCTCTCACGTGACCGGTCCCTCTTCTAATTATCTATGCATGAGCACGCGCAATATCAACAACGAGACCGTATTTCATAAAACCTAAATTAATGCTACAACGGTGTAGCGTGAATATCCCACTCCAAGAAATGTGGACTCATTGGTAGTATTGTGCATGCGTTAGTACAATTGTTCTATTTTTAGGAGAGTGACCAGTGACGTACGTACGTGAGGGTGCTTTCTGAGGGATTGACCAATAATAGGGAAAGGTGGTCCGATTTTCATAGGGGTATGGAAAATATATTAATGTTATGTGCAAAAATGTTAAAAGAGGGCATTAGATTCCATCGCCTAAGCATTATTGAAATTCTGCTTTTTTGACCTAAAATGAGAACCGATGAGTCACATGTCACGAAACTTGACGCTGGATGTCGCAACCACTTCCCTTACAACATACGTCAAGAAAAAGGACCTAATTTGGAAAATATAAATATTATGTGCAAAATGTTAAAAGAGGGCATTAGATCCCATCGCCTAAGCATAATATTGAAATTCTGCTTTTTTTAACCTAAAATGAGACTCGATAAGTCAAATTTCACGAAACTTGACGCTAGATGTCGCAACCACTTCTCAAACAACATGCGTCAAGAAAAAGGACCTTGTTTGGAAAATATAAATGTTATGTGCAAAAATGTTAAAAGTGGGCATTAGATCCCATCACCTTCATGTAAGCATAATATTGAAATTCTGCTTTTTTGACCTAAAATGAGAACCGACAAGTCAAATTTCACAAAACTTGATGCTAGATGTCGCAACTACTTCCCTAACAACATACGTCAAGAAAAAGGACCTTGTATGCAAAATATAAATGTTACAAGCTGATTTACCCGATCATAGATCGGGTATATAGGTCGTAGTTTTGGGGATGAAAATGTTGGCAGTTAAATGTTAATGGGGGATCATTGAAGAGACATGCAGTTATTGAAAAGCAATTTTTGTGGTGTGATCTGAGGCAATTTCTGACTACTAAAACCAATTTAAGCAAAATATCATCTTTTAAACATAATTTTTGACCCTGGGGTGATTGAATCAGCTACACGGTATTCTGAGCAATAGAATCATTATAGTAGGCTAACATTTTTTATTCGGGGAATAAAAAGTCGGGGGGGGGACAAACAATGTCCCCGCTTTAAAATGTGGGGGGGGGGGTCCCCCTGTTCCCCACCGATTTACGCACACGATAATTATGTATCATGCACGACAACTGTCTGTAGGTGTTCCCGTTGGTCTGTTAAATTGGCATTTTGTGAGGCAGTCGCATTGCCGGGAAAATGTGGTGAAAAGGTTACCGTAGTAGTACACAGGCGAAGGCTGATTGTACAGTTTTGACAATAAATTATAATGCAATCAAACGTGAAGTTGTCATTTGCAATGAAAATGTTTAGTGTTACCATAAAATTACAAACGGTCTGAATGATGGAGGAAGGTCATAATTAAGTTTCAGAATTGGACTCTTCAACAAACGTAAACTTGATCTTCTTACAAATTGCGAGACCGTCTACGAGGAAAAAGTCGATTCAGTGTTGCATTTTTTTTTTTTTAAAGAAAAACAGATGATGAAGAGGACGGGTTCATTATTTTATAAGGGGATTTCACAGTGAGGTGTTCCAGGTAGGCCTGTATTAAATGTGTGGTCATCATCTAACTTGGAATTGAGGTTAGTTCATGCAAACCTTATGCATTTAATTTCATGGAACCAATGAGTAGCTTTGGCAACTATAGCAGATGCCAACGTGAATAATCATGGCCTGAATCATAATAAAAGCAAAGCAAAATCAAAGAGGTCGGTGAGATTACCAGAAGAAAATTGGATGAAGAACAAAATACAGTTCTTAAATCCTTGGACGATTTGTTCAGGAAATAGTTAAGGAAATCAAGATTCTTCTCTTTGGCGGGGCTGGGATCGGTAAAATCAACCTTGTAAGCGAAAGTTGTAAACCCCTGCATCACAATTGATTCAAAACCCCTTCTTGGTAGATTTGATCTTGTGCTTTGGATAAAGCTGACGCAAATGCAGCTATCTACACTGTTAAAAAAATGTCTGTTCAATAACAGTTGATTCTATTGTCAATTGGCATTACAGGAGTTACTGTTTTTGCACAGTATATTCTACTGTTTCTTTTTTGTCTGTGCATTAACAGCAGATTCTACTTTATTTGATATTGTTCATTTACAGAGGTTTCTACTGTTATGTGACAGATGATTAAGTGTTGTCGTTTTGTAACCTAACAGCACATTCGCTGTTTGTTTGTTCCTTAACAACTCTCTGTTGCTGAACAAAATGTTGTTTTTGTTTAAACGGTGATTATTTGATGGGGGCCGATAAACGACAAAGTGTTCATGTTTTCTATCGGGGATTGCGAATGACAGGTACTGTGTGAGCCTCAGTACACAGATATTCTCGTATAATGAACGTACTTCACATGCAGATACTTGTTACACGTCATGTAATGGCGGTGCTATCGATAAAACCCATGAAGGTGCGAATGTAGATACTTGCACGTTGGCTTACGGCGAGTCATGCTGCAATGACAACCAAGCAACTTTCAAATGTGTTGTCGTTGACAATCAGGCTTACAAACTAAAACTGCTTCTCTATAGCGCTTCTCCTTGAGAGTAATAGTCATTTACAATACAAAATACAAACATGTAAGCAGAAACGGATAGGTAAATTTGCTCCAAGATGCTACCGTATGCATACGCATGGACGCAACGGGAAGTTGTATGGTACTGTATAGTCCGACTCCCGCGCGCGCCTTCCTTGACAACATACTGGTACCCTTCAGCGTTTATGCCACAGTAACGCTGCACTACTACCGCCTACCAGTGAAAAATCACGCGATACGGCCGAACCCTGTACAAAAAAAGATGATTCTCTGTTGACCGACAACGATGTGACTGTGTTCTAACAGAGTCAGAACGGGGGCTTGTTCAAAACATGATGTTCCTTGTGCGTCCACAAAATTTTAGTTTAACAGCGAATATACCGTAACCAAACAGCGAAATGGAGAAAACTGTACGTAGGCAGTAACAAATTTGTATATTTACAACAAAATCCGAAAACAGTAACATCGGGGTCCGCTCATAAATCCGACGCCTCATAGGTCCGACGCCTCATAAGTCCGACAAAATCGCACCCCGTAACCAAATAAAGGCCCATAAGTCCGACGCCTCATAGGTCCGACGCCTCATAAGTCCGACACCTCATAGGTCCGACGCCTCAAAGCTCCGACGCCTCGTAAGTCCGACAAATTAAACGCCTCATTTTTCCGTTGTCGGACTTATGAGGCGTCGGACTTACGAGGCGTCGGACCTATGAGGCGGAATAAATAAATTGTATGCCTCATAAGTCCGACGCCTCATAAGTCCGAAATTTCGGACTTATGAGGCGTCGGACCTATGAGGCGTCGGACTTATGATACGGCCCCGTAACATCTACTGTAAATTTACAGAAATTTCAACAGAAAAACAACTGTTAAATCACGCAATTTTTTACAGTGTAGCTATGTCTTGGATGACATTATTTGACCAAATTCTAGCACAAAACACCAAAATAAAAATGCCATGGTGAAAGGGTTCACTGATGATCATGAATCAGGCATTGCTTTGCTGTTGGACGGATTAGATGAAATTCCGTCTCACGTTTTGCAATCTAAGTAGGGCGTGTACAGGGTTGAGGATATCTTACACAACAAAGTCCTTAAAAAAAGTTTTGTGTTGGTAACTAGTCGACCACACATGGTAAATTATGTATTGTGAGGTCACCCAACTTACGCTCAAGTTCATACTTTGGGCTTCACACCACAAGACAGAGATAAGTACATCAGATTAAACCTTCCTGATGATGACATGGGAGAGGCATTGATTTCACATCTAAAAGTCAATGCGAATCTCCAGGAAATGGCTGTAGTTCCAATCATTTCCCAGATGTTGTGCCTTGTTCAAGGGCGGATCCAGAACACAATTTTTTTGGGGGGGCCAAAAATTTTTTTAGTCCCCCAAAAAAGTGGGTCAAAAAAATTACGGCGTGGGGTTCGGGGCCCGCTTAAGGGCCCCGAAAAATTTTTGGATTCTAGATGCTCTGTGGTGCGATCTGAGGCAATTTCTGACCACTTTAACTAATGTTTTTTTGAGGAAAATAAGGTGGTGTACTCATTGCCTGCCTTTATTGCGAAGTCACTAAAAAAATAATAATATTGGATTCGTTTTTGGGGGGCCATGGCCCCCTTTGCCCCCCTCCCCCGATCCGCCCTTGGCCTTGTTTGGAAGAATCAAGAGTCATTGCCCGAGATAACTACCGAGCTATTCGGAAAGTTTGCAGAGAATCTTTTTATTCGCCGCAATGAAGATATGCGTGATCAGCAGCAGATGATGTCCATAACGATGTCTACTAAGAGATCCACCATGATGTCCATCATTGATGACTTGGGGCTTGTTGCATTGCAAGGGTTACTAGACTGTAGAGAGGAATGACTCTTGTTTGATGAAACTGAATTTCAGAAATGTAAGTCTTCCTTAGTTAAGGGTAGTCATGTGGGTTTCGTTCAACGTGAAACATTCACAAGTGGTGTAGATGTAAAAGTGTTGATCACTTTCCCCTACAGGTCTCTCCAAGAATACTATGCAGCATGTCACCTGATGAAATCGCTACAAGATGACGAAAACAATTTCCGTCATCAGATGGAGCAGATTGGAGAACATAATGTTCAGTGTTGGAGGTCTCGAGGCCGGCCTCGGCCTCGAGGCCGGCCTCGAGGCCGGCCTCGAGGCCGTTTTTTGAGGCCTTGGCCTCGGCCTTGGCCTTGGGACGTTGATGCCTCGGCCTCGGCCTTGGCCTCGGGGCTTTCCGGCCTCGTGAAACTGGTCGAGGCCGGCTCGAGGCCGCCCAATTTCCACCAATTCAAATGCGTTTTCGGTTTCAAATTATTTTATATTTTATTACCATATTAAAACTTCCGAAAAGCTGCAGTAATGGGTTTCCGTTGTATTTCCCCTCTGTGTCAAACTAAATGAAAAATACGTGCAGCACGCACGCACGAATGAATGAACTGGAAAAGTTGAAGTGCCCCCATTGCGTGCGTCACTTCTTTTACTCCTCGGCGAACCGGCGAGTCTACTCCTGCTAGACTGGCTTCTGGTCCACCACGCTACCCATAGACCGTCACTGCTGTTTCATTGCACCATGCATCGCACATACTCACTGCATCATCTTCTTGCCATAGAACCAGTCTAACTCCCGCTTTGGACTGGTTTCCCCTCCACGGTGTGCCTGAACGTGTGTTAATGGCAATGGATACAGGGAACCCTCGCCGTACTGCGGATGTATGCGCGTACATACATACCTTCGCACGTGTGAAGTAGTCATCTGAACTGTGTAGTCGCTTTGCTAACAAAACATAGAAAATTGTTCAAAATGTCTTCAAATTCCCGGATCATCCATTTCGGGTTTGTCGACCACGAAGAATATGAAGAAAAGGGGAAAAGGAAACATAGAGCCTCCTGCAAGTTTTGCAAGGGAAAGGCTCTAAAACTCAGCGAGTTCTGTGGCACGACATCGAATTTTACAAGGCACCTTCAACGTGTTCACAAAGCAAAGTAAGTGTGTACTTTACGTTCACATGTTGTCTTGTTGTTTTGTCTCCTTGTTTTTGCCTAATCCTAGCTGTCATTTTAAAATTTGTTTGATCTGAAATACGTTAGAAAAGTCAGAGTTGAGATCGACAGTGTCAGTGTCACTCAGTGTGTTGGTCGTTTTTCTGTCAAGTGTCATGTTCACCAAAGTTTTTGAGTATCATAATTTCAGGCTAAAATATTTGTCCCCATTTACAAAAACACTTTGGATATTTTCTATTATTAATTAGGCTACTTAAAGAAATTCTGGTAAGGTGATTGTTGTTTTGTCTTTTTCTTACTTTTTTTTTGGGGGGGGGGAGTAAAAGAAAATTACATGTGACTTCTATGGCAGGTTCATTTTTCTTTTTCTTTAGTTGTGCTGTTCAAATAAAGTTTAAAAGGCAAACATTTAATTAATTTATTATGGTGCAATGGAATTCAGCTGCTAGTTTTAATTGGTAAAATGAAAGCCTTGGATTGCATTTGTAGGGCTTCAAAATCAGAGTGTTATTGATAGGGGATAAGCCTAACATTTCAACTTGGAATTAACTTGAAATTTGTTTTTCCCATTCTTCAGGTGGGAGGAATATTTGAAGGGAAAAACAACAATCAACAGCTCTCAGCAGGATCTCAAGGGATTTTTTCATCCCACTGCTGGATCTTCAACTGATGGAGAGGCTGTGCCAATGAAGTATAAGCAGACTAGTCAACGGCAGAAGCTGATCTCCGCAGAAATAGTGAAGTTCATAGTAGGATCCAGCCTTCCACTGTCCATTGTTGAGGACACACATTTCAGGAGCCTTTTGCAAGTTTTGGATCCAAGGTACTTGAAATGTCCTTTTTGTTTTGTTTTGTTCAGTCTTTGTTTTTGGCTCGCCTAATTATAATAGAAACTAAATAGCACCTCACATTTTAACATCAAAATATAAACATGTATTTACATAAAAATTTAAACATGTATTTAAAGCCACAGAAAAAAAAATCATACTAAAATCCAAGAAAAAAATCAGAAACTGGACTACAGAATGATTAAAAACTAAAAAAAAAAAAAATAATAAAATAAACTTTTTTATGCAGTGATACAGTCTGCAGTGATAATAAAAGTACACATAACACACAATTGTACTATAATAATGATTGGAACTGAAATAACTTAAGGAGCATTGATTATACTGTGCTGATCACTGTATCATAGAATGTCATAGGCATGTTGCAATATATCATTAAAAGTTTTTTTTTTTTTAAAGTTTTGATATATTTTTATTGGAAATAGGTATCAGCCCATGGCCAGATCAACGTTGACAAGTAAGGCACATCCCCAGTTGAGAGCTGAAGGTAACAAGAAAGTCATGGACTTGCTATCCCAACACAACAGTATCTCTCTGACAACTGACATCTGGACTGATAGGACCATGCACAGCTACTTGGGTGTAACAGCACACATCATGGGAACAAACCCCAAAACTAGGAGCTATGGGTTGTTATCTGTTCTTCTGGTCTGCCAGCACTTCCGTGGGAGGCACACAGGGGAAAGAATCGCTCAAGCCTTTGACAGCATTGTTGAAGACTACAATATAGGAGCAAAGGTTGGTTAAGGCTGTTTTGTTATGGTTTTGGCTGTCAAAAGAGATAAATGCATCAGCTGAAGCATTGATTTTTTTTAATAATATTATTTTGCTGTTTCAGGTAGACTTCATCGTCACGGACAATGCAGCAAATATGAAAAAGGCGTTCAAAGTGAAGTTTCCAACAGAGGGCAATGAAGAGACATCTGTGGATGAAGAAGAGGTCGAGGAAGTTGAGGATGAGACAGTTTGGAAGGAGCTGGACGATGAGGATGATGCTCATGTTGACTCCGCACTGAGACTGAGCTCCAAGCAGAGGATACCTTGCTTTGCCCATACTCTTCAACTTGTTGTCAATGATGGGTTGAAAGACATGAAGTGTGTCAGCCGAGCGATTGCCAAGGTCACAAAGATCTCCACTCTCTTACACAACAGTAACATTTTCAAAGAAAGGTGAGTATTAAAGTTTTCAGAGTTCTTGATCCAAAGTCTCCCATTGTCCTGTGTATAGTTAGTTAATGAATGGTTGGAATTTAAAATGTCTGTCTTATTTTTAGGTTTGAAAATAAGTTTGGGGTTGGCCGTACCATACCTGCAGCAGTGGCTACTCGCTGGAACTCACAATACCACAAACTTCGCTCACTCTTGAGAATAGAAGGAATGGACTACAAGGCATTGGCTGAGGTGTGCGATCCACCAGAGTTTTCAAATGCTCTACTGACACGTAATGAGTTGGGGCAAGTTACTGAGCCGTGTAAAATCCTGGAGCCGTTTGCTGAAGCAACCAACTTAACGCAGGGTAAGTTTCGTGGCAAAAACACTTAACAATCATCCATTAAATATACATTTTATAAATTAAGCATAGTCTCTCAGCCATTTACTTGATAAAAATAAGGTCAAAATCAGTTTTTTGTGGTCATTTTGTTTTTGTTTTACAGGGATAAAGCGCCACAATAACCCAAGTGGTTCCTGTTGTCCTTGACATCAACAGCCATCTCAGCAAGTGGAAGGATGATGCAAGGGTCTGTAAGACACTTGTCACAGCTCTTCACAATTCGCTGAAGAAGCGATTTAGAGGGATCTTCATCAACTGTGGCATGGACACCGAACCAGGCAGTGGGAGTCATCAAGAGCCATTCATTGAAAAGATTTATCTTGTAGGTGCTGTCTTGGATCCTCAGTACATGCTGCACTGGGTAGATGCGGATGTGGTGTTCACCGGGAGCCCAGAAAATGCCAAAAACAAGCTGAAGGATACTCTGAAAGGTATGTTGAGTTTGTGATCAAGAGCAAAAGAGCAAAGTTTGAGTGAAGGATCCAATAAGTTCAAAACTTTTCCAGTAAATTTAATTTCAAATATCCATATTTAAGGACGGTTAAAAACAGTAATGGAGAAGATTTTTTGTTCAAAAATTAAGATTTAATGTACCAATTCAATTCTCAAATATAACTAATCTTAAACTGAACACATTGTGGCACTGTTGTGGGGAAAAAAATATCATAACAACAGCATTAAAAATGTATAATGTCAAAAACACTAATTTTGCTAATGAAAAAAGTGATCCCTCAAAATATGTACTGACAAGTCTAAACACTCATTAATATTAGACGACACAAAAATATTACTGGAGTTATCATTGACAGAAAAAACAAAAAAATCTGTAATGTTTTTTGTTCACAAACCTGCCATGATGTTGCAGTTTTGCCTTGGATGACATTACAGATATGCCAAACTCAATTTGCATATAAACACAAATTCAGGAAAGGGTTTAAAAAAACACCCCAAATTAGGCAGTGAAAAGGAGATTTTTTGTCAGATTGAGTACAGGGTCGTTTCAAGTCTTTAAAATCTTATTTCATGTGCCATTTCAATAAACTTGTATAATATATTTTTCTTGATTGATGTATTTTTTTATATTAAAGAGATGGTCATAACTGAGGCAGAGAGGTTTGTATCCAGTGCAGAAGAAGCTGCATCCCTCAGCCACACCAGTAGTGAGGAGGAAGACATCCCTGCAAAGGTGCCCCGTTTGTTGGCCAAATACAAGACAATCAGGAGTCGCACAAAGAGTGGGGAGAAGGACAGCGTGAGAATTCAGCTCGAGAAATACATTCGGGATGAAGAGCGACATGGACTGGATGCTGTTACGTTTTGGCAGGACAGTGGTGAAGGAAAAAATAAGTACCCATCACTGCATGCTCTTGCCAAGAACATTCTGTGTGTGCCAGCCAGCAGTGCTCCAGTAGAGCGCATTTTTAGCAGAGGGGGGCTAATAATGAGACCCCATCGGGCAAGGCTAACCCCACAGATGCTGGAGACCCTAATGTTCCTAAAATGCAATGAACATGTACTTTGAGGACTGTAAGATGCATCATGATAAGCCAGTAAGCCAATACAGCCAGATTTCACTCTTGCTTTCTTGTTTAATAAAATCATTTTAATCATCACCTTCGCGTAAAGTTGTGTGTTTTTTTTTTTTACGTGTGTGTTTACATAATATAACCGGCCTCGGCCTCGGCCTCGGCCTCGGCCTCGGACACTGTGGCCTCGGCCTTGGCCTCGGCCTTGAAGGCTGTGACTCGGCCTTGGCCTCGGCCTCGAAGACCCATGACTCGGACTCGGCCTTGGCCTCGGAGGTTGTGGCCTCGACTACAACACTGATAATGTTCATGCGATGGAATATATGCTGAGATTTTGTTGCGGTAGATCTAGACAGGCTGCTGGTCTCATTCTGGATCACATAAAAAATATGCAACCAGAGATGCTAGATTACGAGAAAAAACAGCAGATATATTGGCTCGGTTGTTGTTGTTCGAGTCTGCTTCAGAAGAGTTGGCTACTAAACTAGTTAGACCAACTTGAGTACACTGCGAGAGCCCTTGGATCCTCCTGGAAGGTTGGTGGCAACATCTGTCCCCAAAGTCAGCCTTGGCCCCATTCAAAATAAATTGCTCTTTAAAATGCAAGGCAACATTTCTTTTCCTGAAAGTAAAAATAAAACATAAGGAAACAAATACACAATTAAGCTCTTTAACAGCATTTTTGCAGTCAAAGATGCAAAGGAGAAGTTCAAAAATCTGAGAACTACTTATGGCAGAGAAGTGAAGAAAGCGGAAGACAGTAAAAAATCTGTGACAGGAGTTGATGATGTGTATCAGTCAAGGTGGAGCCATTGCAAGGAAATGTCGTTTCTAAAAGAATCGATGAAAGCTGGCCCAAGCAAAGACTCGCTTGAACCACAAGTACATTCATTGTAAACAAATGTGTTCCTATTTTAAATCTGTCAATTAATTTTACTCTCAAAACGTGAGAGTGAGTAATTATGTGGTTTTTTTTATTCACTTGGAGCAGACTGATTTATTCTTGACTTGTGCAATTGTTTTGGACAAAACACCACACTGCAGCTGCAATTTATGTGGGCTCACTCTTCACCAGTGTTGTAATACTCGTACATGTACTCGAGTACTTTTTTCCTGCACTTGTACTCATACTCGTACTCATGGAAATGTACTCGTATTCGAGTCTCGAACTCGCAAGAAAAAAATCCCTGTACTCGTTCTCATACTCATGGCAAAGTTCTCGTACTCGTAGAAAAATTTTGCCCAATACTCGTTCTTGTATTCATGGCAAAGTACTGTAGCTTACTGATACTCGTACTCATGACAAAGCATGCATTCGACTACAACACTGCTTTAATGTCATTTTATCCAGTATGTGTACATTCTCTTTCAGACTCGTCAAGCCACAGCCCAGTCTGAGGACTTGACAGAGACTAGCTCCATAGCCCAATCACCTCCAAGAAAAAGGAAGTCTGGCCCATCTGCAAGTGCAAGGCAAACAATAATGGAAGAAACATTGAGAGTCCTCACCACCCCTGATAACAAGCCAACAGATGGGGAAGAATATATCGCCCAACATGTCGCTGCCTCATTGAGAAAACTATCTCCAATCGCCAGGGAACATGCTAAATGTGGCGTACAGCAGGTGTTGTTAAAGTACTGTGCAAAGGAAGATTAGGTTTGGTATTATTACATCTCAAGTGATGAACTAATTGTTCAACAAGTTTGTATAGTTTGTAAACGTGCAAAGGACATGCCACATCCAATTTTGAAACAACTATATGTACACTTGAAAGGTCAAAGATTTAGGTAAAAAAGAAGTGAAATCTTCAGCATTTCATTTTTATGAGTTTATGCTTTCAATTTTGAGCACAGTTCCATGATTTATTAAACTGTTCTAGTTCGCGCGTAATTTCAATTTTTACATATTGGTAACAGTATCTTTACCTACTCGTCAAGTTTCAAGACAATCAGACCTACCCTTTAATTTGTTTTGAAAAATGGCATTTGTGGCATTTGTATGTCACCTGAAAAATCAACACCATGGGGAACTAGCGGACTGAAATAATTCTAACCCAAAATTCAATTTATACCAGGAAATGGTGAGGAGCAAACGCAGGTTAATTTAAGAACAAAGACAGGGAAATCAAATTCTATTTCTCAGAAACTAGCCAAAGAAAAATTCATTTGAAGTTAGCAATTACTTTCAGTGAGAATAGCAAAACAAAAAAGTAAAGACTTATGGAAAACAAATCAACCTTGCAAAATACTCAGTTTAAGACTATTGTTAAATTTAAAACGACTTTTGAAATTCAAGACCGTAGCTCCGTAAGGATATGAATCTGTAAATTAAAGAAATCATAGCAGAGCAATTGTGACCACCAATGCGAATAACCAAGGGACCTCAAACCAGAATCTTTGAAATCAAAACACTTCCTATCGCTAGAAACAGTCTGAGACAGAAAATAAACCAACAATTGGTACAAATTTAAGGAAGTTCAAGCCAACTCGTACAGTGTCCAAGAAAAAGTAACAAAAATACCACAATCCAACAAGAACAAAACAAGAAAGGTTAAGAATTAATGCATTTACACAAAGTAAATTTCTAAACGGTAAAATACATGTATGGCCATAACCATTTTGTCAAGTTATTTATGATTGTCTAAAAGTATTCTTAAGAACGTAGTTTAAAGGAAAAACAGAAATAAAGAAACTCCTGTAAAATAGAAGGAAACTCAAGTGCTAAAAGTGAACACAATCAAAGTTTCGTGCAATGTACAACATATTGACAGTCCCTCTTAGAATTATCTTTACGTAGTCAAACAAGTCAATTAAAATTGATAGAGTGCTCAGTGATCGAAATAGACGACAGTTTACACCAGTTCACTAGGTGAAAGGAACTAGAGATCACTAGGCGAAACGAACTAGAGATTAACTAAATTAGAGTACTCTGCTTTCTCAAAACTCAGATCTTCCTAATTAGGCAATCTGACAAAGAATAATAAAAGTTTAGTGAAGAGTCAAAAACTGGCTCCTAAAATACATCAAATCAATGTGCCAGTCAATTATAATAACCTACTGCCAGCATTCATCAAGGTAAATATCATGTGAGAGAAACTTTCAAACAATAAAAGTACGAAATTCAGTCTCAACCATCTTTTTTCATTTAACAAAGTTAGTTCTTCGTTCAGACTGCCCTTTCCTGCTGCTGTTTAGGGGTCTAAAACCAGGGGCGTAGCACGGGGGGGGGGTAATTTTTTTTGAAAAGGGCACTTGCACATCCGTTGTGAAATGTAGATAGGTTTTTCTCCGGACACTTGGCCTCCGTAAAATCAAAAAGCGGTGGCGGGGTGGGGGGGGGGGTACCATGTGTCGATGCGGGCGCTGTTCAAAACTGACAATCATGCACACAATGGGCCAATATATGGCGCTTTTCAGGGCGATACATGCGAAATTCTGTAAAAGGCACTCAAAACGGCAGATGCTACAAAAACGGGCACAATGTCTTTTTGGAAAAGGGCACTTGTTCAGAAAAAAGGGGAACTTCGTAAAAAAGGGCACCCTAAAAATTATTGGGGGGTATAGCTCGTTGAAAAATGGCATTTGGGGGAGTGGCATGTGTACTGGTAGAATTTGCATACAAGGGGGTTGCAATACCAAAATCGAAGAGGCACAACTTCACTCATAAAAATATAACATTCAACTAACTCCCCCTACTACACATAGGGGGCCTACATACCCTAACAACCCATTTTTTATTTAGCATGTTGCGTTCGAGAGATACGGTGCTAAGCCTGATCACTTCAAACATCTACATGTAAACAAAATATGCAATGGATAAAAAAAATTAATTCAAAACCAAGTGAAGTTTCAAGAATTTTTTTTTAACCTTGTACTATTGACGTATTCTTTAGTGTAAAAAAAAGTAAGTTAATGCCGTTTGCCTTTTGTGAAGCTTCTTACCGAGGTACCCGAACAATTTATTTTTTTGCCCTCGTGGCATCCAAAATAATATTGCATAAACCTTAAAATGTGTCGCCCAGAGCCGTTCTTTCAATAAGATAAGCCTAGAGAAGCTTGAAGTTAAAGTATCAGCAGGATCCGTGGTGTCACTCAGTTTTAAATGTGTGGTGCTCATAATGGCTTCTTTTTCCGCTCTTATGCAAAATTCCGCTCTTACGCTAAACTCTGATGCCTCGTAGGCCGCAAAAACGGCTCCTTTGCATAATTTGCTTGATAACCCTGTATACAGTGTGATGATGAATTTGAGTATAAGTTTAATAAGTGTTTGATTTGCATTAAATTACGTCACATAATGACGACGGTAATACCTCCGCATTTTTACGTTTGATTTGACAATACTTGAGATAATTGACCAAATTTAGAGATAGAGCTGACTATTACTTAATCAAATTAATCGATGCTTTGTCTTTGCCAACTGACTTCTCCTACTTTTGAACTGAAATATTCTTCGTACTCCAACCTTACATCTTTTGCACGGGAGGAGTAGAAGTTGTACGCTCCGGGATTGATTGGGAGCATAGAGCAAGGGCGGGTCCGGGGGGGGGGGGCAAAGGGGGCCATGCCCCCCCAAAAAAACGAAACCTACTTTTGTTTTTTCAATGTGACGTCGTAATAAAGGCAGGCAATGAGTACACCACCATCTTTTCCTAAACAAAACATTGGTAAAAGTGGGGCCCTTAAGCGGGCCCCGAACCCCACGCCGTAATTTTTTGACCCACTTTTTTGGGGGACCACATTTTTTATGGGCCCCCCAAAAAATTGTCTTCTGGATCCGCCCTTGGCACAGAGTGGGCCGGTACGTCAGCTCTCCATGCTCCGGGGGTAATGCGGCCAGATTGAACATCCTCTTGATCGATTGCATCTGGCGGTGTGTAGAAGTGTCTGGTGGATGACTTGGCACGGAGATAATTATGTAACGTGCAGGCTGCCATGACCATTATCTCAACCTTCTGGGCGCCTGGAAAACCCGACATCTATTTGCCAGGAAACCAAAGGCGTTTTCGACGCACCTTCTTGCTCTCGACAGCCTGTTTAATTATAACTTTGAGAGGCATTAATGAAGATTTTAATTTCAAGTGAGAGAAAAATACAATAATCACTTTTATATTACAACAGTCGTGTGGATGATAGGTTAAGGCCTATTAACTTGATATATTTTAAGAAAGCGAAACCTTGGGGTGTTTGAAAAACAAGAACAGTTCAGATGGGGAAAAATGTTGCCAGAATAAGTAGACAGTTTAAACAATATGGTGCTCTTTGAATTTTGAATTTACCCCTTGGTTAGCCTCCTGTGTCGGATATAAAGAAAAATGATGAACTAGATGAATAAATAAAAAACACAAACTGTTGGTAAAACCCACCTGTAGTTGAATATGCGGGCCGTATTGCTGAGTTGGGTTCCAGGGTAGGGGTTCATCAGGTATGGCTTTAACCCGAAGGCATCGTCAGCTACGAAGACGTAGGGGATTGGTGTTTGCCTTGATGGAAGATGTTCATCATCTGGAAGGTTGAGCCTGTTTTCCGCTATTGCCTTGCTTAGGGAACACTTGTTCCAGAGTCCAGACTCCTCCGTCACTTATTCTGCAGTTGGTGCCAATGTCAATGTATCTGAACATGAGGTCAGCATCAACTACTACCAACAGTACGATGGAATGAGTTCCTTTGTAGTTAAAGAAGTAGGAGCCGGCACTTGGTTGGATGACTATATGTTTACCATCAACAGCCCTCAGACACATTGGGAAATTGTTAAATCATGTTAAATTACTTCAAAACGTTGTGTAAGGCCTTCGTCAAACTAAACTCTTACTTTGGGGGTGAACCCCAAAAATATAACCCTAAAACATTTGCCTTATGGCAATTGGTAAGTCTACTGATCTGAAGGTCCCCACGGCAGATGGTTTTCAATACACATCCCCTGCACTGAGTAGCCTCTTGAATGATTTCAAAGTTTGACTAAAAAGACTTGCCGATGATGAGGGCGTAAGTTTCTCGTATTGTGGTCGCGAGTATACGAAGAAAGGTGCACTTGTTGCTTTGCTTGGCGACATTCCTGCTGTTTTTGTCCTTGTTCTGTTCATGTCCAAGTGAGGGAAAAAATGGATCAATTTCATCAGACCGTTGCAGATCATTACTCCTGCACCTCTCATCGTGCAAATTCAGTTACAGTTGCAAGTCTGAAACAACTTGTGGCAAATAACTACTACAAATTTGCAAGTTTGTATCCTGAAGAATCAGTCATGCCAAAAATGCACTATTGCACACACCTGCCAAGGCAAATGAAGCAGTTAGGACCACTGAGAAATGTATGGGCCATGCGCATGGAAGCCAAGCATGCTCAATCAAAAGGAAGGAATTGGAACAATTTGAAGAACATCTTGTGTTCCATCAGTATGCTCCATGAAAAATGGGTTTGTGCCAAGATTATGTCAGGTAATGGACAGCATCTAAGATGGTGCTGATGTGCAGGAGGGAATTGATTTGACTTTAGATGTAAATCTTTTCTTCAACAAAGAAGATCAGCATCCATTTCAATCTCGTATCAAGTAGGAGATCACCTTTACTAAAGGCAAAAGTACACAAGAGGCACTTTGGCAGAATTGTTGCCATTCTTGTCAACAACATGAAGAAATACATTTGTTTATGCAAATTCAGAACAGTTATGTTCATTCCACACTGTCTTGAGCACCTATGAAGTGAAAAACAAAAATGAAAACATAAGCATTCAACTGCCAGCTCTCCCAGCCAGTCACTGTAGTGCCGATGCCCTTTCCTATTTCATTCACGGAAAGCAGGTTTTCTCTATCAAAGATGTTTGTAACGGTGAGATACTGATGTTGAGCAAAAAAAAGCTTGTGGATGAATCATTTTTGCAAGATAATCACACCTCTGTTCATGGTTGGCGCTTACAGGAAATGCACTTGAACTTAAGTTGTGTATTAATGTATCCTGATAATATTTTTTGTATAGAGCCCTCTATTGAAGTACAGCAGAGTACTGCTTGGCAACAAAACGCAGAGATACAACCTCGTGATAGTCAGCGTTTCGACTCTGATTCTACCATTTGGATTCGTTAATTTCCTGACAATACTGATTAATAATTACTAAAAGATGCAAGGAGGTAAATTTCTGATTCTTATTTTGTCTTGGGTAAGAAGTAGCCACACCATCCCCAGAAGTGCTGCCGCTACATTGTTTATTATCCATATTATAGACCAAGAACCGTTAGTACTTCCTTCGTGCACATCTGGTTCGAGTCAAGAAAAACATGGTATTGAGGCATGCACAATGAAAGGAGCATCTTCTTGCCAGAGTTCAATCTTAACTTCAAGTTTGTTGTCAGAAAGCACTGGTAAGTGAAATAAGTTGACATTTCAAACTTGTTTTTACCTCCTAATCCCAAGATGTTTTTTTCTTAAACTTAATCGTGAATTTAACTCTGTTTATATCAAACACGTACAATTTATGTACAAACGGCGGAATAATTTTGAACTCGTTTATTAAATTGCTTTTGAGCCAGGGACTGCAACCTGTATTTGATATTTTAGTACCAATTTGTTCTCGTTTCTGTTTGTGTTTTCATCGTTGTTAGGAATCAGCAAAGGAGAATACCAGTTGATATTTGCATCCCCATAAGCAGAACTGCGACAGCCATGGTGGTCAGCAATCAGGCAATGGCGTGCTCGATTCACTATTTTGGTTACAGACGAAGCGCCCTGCATGACCCAAAATGGTAAAATCAGGGTGTCAAGTCTTCTATTAAAGCAGCAATGATGATACTGTCGATATTGCTGTGGAATTCACGCGGTTGATTTTTATCCTTTCGCATTCCTGCAACTCCACATTTGTTTTTATTGACACCAGTTTACCTTTTTGTTTCGTGCTAATTTTTACTGCACTGGAAACAGTCAACTTGAACTTTCCCAAGTACCTATCATGCCGACAAACCACTTTCTGAGTCCCCACCATACGGCCCAATCGCAACTTGGCGTACCGTTTTTCCCTTTTGACTATCGAAATGAGCTTTCCTCATGTCAATTTTGAAACTTTCCTGATTTCTTTCCGCAGGGAGTACCTTAATATTTATCGACTTTGGTCTAGTATAAGCCATTTGCGAGTAACCCAAACCCTTTGGGATTTACATTTGAAAAACATCTGGTACACTGACTTGCTCAGAATGCTTCGCACGTTTCAATTCTTTAGACCAAAGACCATCTCCGGCATAGATACAAAAGAGACGCTTAATAGGTACATTAAAGGCGGGGTAGGTATAAGCCCATACTTTTTTAGCTGCGAACCTAAAAAAATGTAGTGACCCATGGGAATCAAGGGGAAAAAATCTTTAAAAAAATATTCTAGACCTTGACCCCCCTGTACATGGCCCTCAAAGTGTCATTTTAAAAAACATGGGATGGTACCCCGACTCCTTGTGCAAAAAGTGTATGTAATATTTTTCGGCTTCAGACTATTTTCTCTCACACTGGTCTAGCATAGAAATAAGTTTGTAAAATAGAGGAAATAAAGAAACTTTCCTTTATTTTTTGTTTAGTAAATCCTTTTGTGTTACCTCTTAAGTGTATTTCATGTTTGTCATTACAAGTTTAACCATTGCCAATACAAATTCTTACTTTAAAAAAGAAAAAAAAAACTTAGATTAAAAACACATTCCCATGCAGCTTTGTATGCGGAATGTATTATGTACCGGTAGATCTACTTATTTTTGTTTTGCCTGGGAAAAAAAAGAGATGTTTTCAGCACATACCAAAACAATAATTAAAAACAAGTTGAAAAACATGTTCCTGAAATTTAAATGAACCGTTGAAACTTGCAAAAAGAGAAGGATTGCACTTTTAATTGTGTGCGATTTGTTGATATTTTCCCGTTGTCCAAGCTTAAACATAAGTTGGCTAGTATTAGCTCAAGTGTTAAACATGTTCAATTATCGAGGAACTCTTTGAACAAGCTTTAAAAGCTGCAGATGTTGCTTTAAAGGACTTGGAGGTGGAGTGGAATTTGATGAAGAACAGAGTGTATACAAGGTACGTCATGTATTAGTTCACTGTAACTCACTGTTCAATCAGTTGTGTACAGTACTTAAATAGATATTATCCTGAAATAGTTAACCAATAAAATTCAATATGTTGCTTGTTTACTTTTAGATACAAAACTGTCACTGAAGCACAGTGGAATGAAATCATCCCTGCTGTTAAGGATGATCTTCCCAACATAACCACCTTCATAAGTCTGCTTCTGACCATACCTGCAAGTTCCGCGGCCGAAGCAGAAAGGGGTTTTAGCAGAATGAAACTTCTGAAGACGAAATCTGGAACCTGCCTCAAGGATGATCGCGTCAGTTACCAGTTGGTTGTCATGCTACAGACCCCTCCCATAAAAGACTTTGACCCAATGCCCGCAATAAACTTGTGAAACTGTCATGGGGGAGCAAGGAGGATCAAGAAGGCACAACATGACCCCCAAGACCTGTGGGTCGAAGATAGTGACAGTTCTTCGGATGAAGCTCATGGCTGTGACCCTGGCAACTCTGATGAAGATAATTCTCCAGATGATTTTGATCCCGACTCCGTTACCAGTGACTCAAGCGACTTTTAACTAACATACATGCCTCTTTATTTATTTAAACCATCAGCCTTTTATTTTCCGAAATGATGTCAAATCTTTCACTGGTAAGCTGATAACAAATTTTTGTGTTTAAAAAAAAAAATGTATATACGGGCTAGTAAAACCCTAAACGGGCTTTTAAAATATCCAGTTAACTAGCCCAGTGGGCTAGCCAGGAAAAAAAGTTGGCGCAAGGTCTGTTATGTCAGATAATTTTACACGTATATAACCTTTCTTTCATGGGCAATTACCAGTCTAATGGTCTGAAAGGGTTGATTGGATGCCCCTTTGACCTGCTGTAAGCTGAATTTGAATTCAAATGCTTGGCGTATTTTAACTTTGAATTCCCCAGACCAAAGCGACTGTCACTATATCACGGGGCAAGCCTTACACTAGCAACCCCCAGCTCCAGAATGGTCTGGTGTCTTTGTGCCATTCTCACCCACTGTGAACAATGCATTGGTGCTGAACATCTCTTACGCAACTATACAAGAACTTGCCCGAAACATGTGATATACCAAAATCGTCTTTGGTCTGGCAAATTCAAAGATAATTGCGCACAGCACACGGGATATGATGTTTTGCCTGGCAATTGCAGCTCAAGCAGAGGTACCCAGGGACTGTAGTGACCTCCCCTCAGAACTAAGTGGTATGGATATGCATACAAAGTGCTGAGAGTTGAGCTAGGTGCTGTTAAGTATGGGGTCACCAGGTCAAATTTTCTGAAATGTGTTTTGCGCAACAAACACAGTCGCTCTTTGGAAGGTTAATTAAACAAGAAAGTTCCCAGACATTTTGTTCTTGGAGGACAAAGGATGATCCTAACTAACAATGTTAGGGAATGTCGAATTGGTCCTGTCTGCTTTCACAGACTGTTTTCTTTCTTTACAAGAGCAAGCTCAATCCAAGGACATCTTCACTGATATTATTGAGTCAGTAATTAATGATCTTAATGACTGCAACCTGTATTTGATATTTAAGTACCATTTTGTTCACGTGTCTGTTTGTGTTTTTATCGTTGTTAGGAATAAGCAAAGGAGAATACCAGTTGCTATTTGCATCCCCATAAGCAGTACTGCGACAGCCATGGTGGTCAGCAATCAAGCAATGGCGTGCTTGATTCACTATTTTGGTTACAGACGAAGCGCCCTGCATGACCAAAAATGGTAAAATCAGGGGTGTCGGGTCTTCTATTAAAGCAGCAATGATGATACTGTCGATATTGCTGTGGAATTCACGCGATTGTTTTTTATCCTTTCGCATTCCTGCAACTGCACATTTTTTTTTTAATTGACACCAGTTTACCTTTTTATTTCGTGCAAATTTTTACTGCACTGGAAACAGTCAACTTGAACTTTCCCAAGTGCCCATCATGCCGATAAACCACTTTCTAAGTCCCCACCATACGGCCCAATTGCAACTTGGCGTACCGTTTTTTTCCTTTTGACTATCGAAATGAGTTTTCCTCATGTCAATTTTGAAACTTTCCTGATTTCTTTCGCAGGGAGTACCTTAATATTTATCGACTTCGGTCTATAAGCCATTTGCAAATAACACATACCCTTTGGGATTAACATTTGAAAAACATTTGGTACACTGACTTGCTTAGAATGCTTCGCACGTTTCATCTTTGAATTCTTCAGACCAAAGACCATATTGCTAATCTCGTGATTCGGGGCAAGCTCCGGCATAGATACGAAAGAGGCGCTTAATAGGTACATGAAAGGCGGGGTAGGTATTAGCCCATACTTTTTTAGCTGCCCCCCTCAAAATATGTAGTGACCCATGGGAATCAAGGGAAATAATCTTGAAAAAAAAATTCTAGACGTTAACCCCCCTGTACATGGCCCTCAAAGTGTCATTTTGAAAATATGGGATGGTACTCTGCCTCCTTGTGCACAAAGTGTATGTAACTATTGTTCGGCTTCAGACTATTTTCTTCCACACTGGTCTAGCATAGAAATAAGTTAGTAAAATAGAGGAAATAAAGAAACTTCCCTTATTTTTTGTTTAGTAAATCCTTTTGTGTTACCTCTTCAGTGTATTTTATGTTCGTCATTACAACTCTAACCATTGCCAATACAAATTCTTACTTTAAAAAAGAAAAAAATCTGAGGTTAAAAACACATTCCCATGCAGCTTTGTATGCGGAATGTAGTTATATGTACCGGTAGATCTACTTATTTTTGTTTTGCCTGGAAAAAAGAAGAAGATGTTTTCAGCACATACCCAAATAATAATTAAAAACAAGTTGAAAATCATGTTCCTGAAATTTATATGGACCGTTGAAACTTGCCAAAAGAGAAGGATTGCACTTTTAATTGTTTGCGATTAAATAGATATTATTTACTTAAATAGATATTAGGTACTTAAATAGATATTAAATAGATAGTATCCTGAAATAAATAGTTGACATATAAAGTTCAATATGTTGCTTGATTTACTTCTAGGTACAAAACTGTCACTGAAGCACAGTAGAATGAAATCATCCGGGCTGTTAACGATGAACTTCCCAACATAACCACCTTCATACATCTGCTTCTGACCATACCTGCAAGTTCCGCGGCCGAAGCAGAAAGGGGTTTTAGCAGAATGAAACTTCTGAAGACGAAATCTCGAACCTGCCTCAAGGATGATCGCGTCAGTGACCAGTTGGTTGTCATGCTACAGACCCCTCCCATAAAAGACTTTGACCCAATGCCCGCAATAAACTCGTGGAACTGTCATGGTGGAGCAAGGAGGATCAAGAAGGCACAACATGACCCCAAGACCTGTGGGTCCAAGATAGTGACAGTTCTTTGGATGAAGATCAGGCTGAAGCTCATGGCTGTGACCCTGGCAACTCTGATGAAGATAATTCTCCAGATGATGATTTTGATACCGACTCCGTGACCAGTGACTCAAGCGACTTTTTTAACTGACATGCATGCCTCTTTATTTATTTATACCATCCGCCTTTTATTTTCCAAAATGTCAAATTCTTCACTAGTAAGCTGAAAATAAATTTTGGGGTTTTCTTCTGTTTTTATATACGGGCTAGTAAAATCCTGAACGGGCTAGTAAAATACCCAGTTAAATAGCCCAGTGGGCTAGCCATATTAAATCTCTATTCACTCAAAAGTCATTGCGGGCATGATTCATGCTGAATGCTGAATGCAGATGTCCATGGCCGGCTCTGTTGAAAATCATCTATCGTAGCGCCTGCTGAAATACAAATTGTTCGTAAGTGGCGTGACGTGAAAGAGATAACGCGAGTGCACATGGCGTACGTGTTAGCCATAGATATAGAATAAAAAGACTAGATCGGCAGCGCGTGCATACGCGCGGCCTTGCATGGAGGGTCACGTGCTGGAGGAAAGATACAAATTGCGTGCTAGACGTGACGAACGCAACGCCGTTGACGCGCACAATGCGAGTTTATTTTCTGTTACTGTACCTGAGACCTTCAATGCTAATAAAAACACAAGAGCATAGATAAGATAACACCGTTCCCATACTGTTGAAACACTAGTCTACTCTTGTTGTTTATTTCAATCAGTATCTTTTGAACATGAATGGATATGATTATGACTAGGGCCTACTTAGCTTTGGTTGTCTTAAAACAGGTTTATTTTGCAGAAAATAACTGCTGATTATCCCATAGCCGAAATGAAAAGCGGCACACCAACGTGTAAGCGTGCGTATACGCATCGCGTAAATACTCGGTGCGCATTTCTAGCTTCGCGCGCGTTGAGATTGGTCACGTGCTGGAGGAAAGATACATTTAGCTCCAGTACTTTACGTTAATTTGTTGCGCGTCCACGAGAGACAACAAAAATGGCGGAGATTTATCGCACAGTGAATGGGCGCGTGTGGACGCGCTGCCGATCTAGTCTTTTTATTCTATATCTATGGTGTTAGCAGCCTGTCTTCTTCGATTCGCGCGCACTTCGCACAATACGCTCTTAATCAGCGTCGATGCGTCAAGTACGTATTACACGGCCAGGCGTTTGTGAAGTGAAGGAACGCACATGACCGTAAGGTCATGACTAAATTGTGCTAAATGCACTTCAAAAAACTGTCAGATTGATCAAAAATCTGCCAAATTCCCCAGAATTACTCAAAATACACTAGGCCTATTAAATCAAATGTAGATGTTGTAATATTTCGCCGGTTGCGTCAGACTCACTGCGACGAAATCCGGTTCCCAGTGAACCTCAGCACCTGTAGACCAGGCAACCTGTCCTATTTTGCAAGGGTTTGTTTGAAAAGATTGAAGCTTTTGCATACAAACGTACCTTTTTTTTTTTTATTGTAAAGTTGCTGTTTTTCTGTCAAATAACCAGTTTTGCAAAATTCTGCCAGGAATCTGCCCAAAAAAATTCATCCTTTTAAATTTTCTCTCAAAAATGTAGGTTCCATCTTCATCGCACTTTTTACTGCAGTGTCAGCCATCAGCAGGTGCCTCATCAATCCCCACGCAGGAGAGATGGTACCAGACAGTCATGAGGAGACTGGTCACTGCAACACTGGATAATTTTTTCTTCAGTTGCTGTGTAGGTGAACGAATTAATACACGTACATTAAACAAAATATCAACGTTTTCACGAAGAGGCGAACTGAGTATTTCACTGTCTGAAAAAACATTCGAGATAATCGCGTTTAAAGTCGGTTGTGTTTTCCATTTAACAATTTGAAACTTATAGATGCATAAGATATGCAAGATTTAGGTATCAGAGAAAAGAAGAGATTCTAATCTTCCTTAAGGAAGAAAACTTAAAAAAAAAATTAGGTGATTAGTTTTGCATTAGTAATTCAATTAAGAACAATGGCTGTTCGTGCAAACGAAAAAAATCGACCAGTTAGCAAATTCGCCCCCTCGGGAAAACGGTAGTGACTGCGCGAAGATTTCGCCCTACTGCGGTCTGAGTCAATGCATTTTTGTACAGTCCGCGCAGATTTTGCCCCACTTCGTGACGACTTTTCATTGCACGCACCTGAAATTCGCCTCTTCGTGATAACGCTTTATTGTATTTCAATGTTTCTATTTACTGTTATTTACTGTTTATTTTAAGTTTATTAATACTATACAGTGCGGAAATTTGCCCCTTCGTAAAAACGCAAAACGGCACTTGTGGCAAATTCGCCCATTCGTTAATTAGATTAATTGGGATTCTAATTAATTTTTAAAGGTATAGCCTCACTACGTTATTATATTGATATATTTATTCATTTTTACAAAAAGTCGAAAAACAGACGATTTTAATGAAATTTGCCCCTTCGTGAAAACGGTGAGAAAATTTGCAACGATGATTGCAGTGATGGTATTACAACGAGTGTGTCGTCACCAATTTGCTCGACTATTAAATTGGCCAGGAAAATGTAACAACGCAGACTGCAAAACTCTATTAAACTGGTAACGAGTAAGTGGTTGACTATCAGTGTGACAAAAGAAGGGGGCTGGTGTTCTTGGGCGATTTTAAACAAATTGTTGAAAACACAATGAGATGTATTTTCTCATAATTAGATTTGTTTGAAATGCAATTCATCGTGTAACACAAACGGGAGTTTTCAGTACATTTCTGAAATACAAAGAAATGTAGACAGAAAATCCGAACTTTCGCATTTCTTTAAGAAAAGGTAGTAGGCCCTTTTATTTCCTTATTTTTCATCAGTAAAAACTTTTCTTTTTGTTTAATTTTATGTTGTACCGTTTTTATTGCGCAAAGAATGGCTATTGTGTGACTTCTAAAAGACTTTTTCCATTTTCAAACGAGAATATGGCCGGTGTGTGATCCGTAACCGGCTATTCCAGTGGACACTCAGAATAGCCGGTGTGTGATCTGTGACCGGCTATTCCAATGCACACTCAGAATAGCTGGTGTGTGATCAGTGACCGGCTATTCCAATGCACAATCAGAATAGCTGGTGTGTGATCAGTAACCGGCTATTCCAATGCGCACTCAGAATAGCCGGTGTGTGATCAGTAACCGGCTATTCCAGTGGACACTCAGATTAGCTGGTGTGTGATCAGTGACCGGCTATTCCAATGTACAGTAAGAATAGCCAGTGTGTGATCAGTAACCGGCTATTCCAATGCACAGTAAGAAAAGCCGGTGTGTGATCAGTGACCGGCTATTACAATGGACACTCAGAATAGCTGGTGTGTGATCAGTGACCGGCTTTTCCAATGCACAATCAGAAAAGCTGGTGTGTGATCTGTGACCGGCTATTCCAATGCACACTCAGAATAGCTGGTGTGTGATCAGTTACCGGCTATTCCAATGCACACTCAGAATAGCTGGTGTGTTATCAGTAACCGGCTATTCCAATGCACACTCAGAATAGCCGGTGTGTGATCAGTAACCGGCTATTCCAGTGGACACTCAGAATAGCTGGTGTGTGATCAGTGACCGGCTATTCCAATGTACAGTAAGAATAGCCGGTGTGTGATCAGTAACCGGCTATTCCAATGCACAGTAAGAAAAGCCGGTGTGTGATCAGTGACCGGCTATTACAATGGACACTCAGAATAGCTGGTGTGTGATCAGTGACCGGCTATTCCAATGCACAATCAGAATAGCTGGTGTGTGATCAGTAACCGGCTATTCCAATGCACAGTAAGAAAAGCCGGTGTGTGATCAGTGACCGGCTTTTCCAATGCACAATCAGAAAAGCTGGTGTGTGATCTGTGACCGGCTATTCCAATGCACACTCAGAATAGCTGGTGTGTGATCAGTTACCGGCTATTCCAATGCACACTCAGAATAGCTGGTGTGTTATCAGTAACCGGCTATTCCAATGCACACTCAGAATAGCCGGTGTGTGATCAGTAACCGGCTATTCCAGTGGACACTCAGAATAGCTGGTGTGTGATCAGTGACCGGCTATTCCAATGTACAGTAAGAATAGCCGGTGTGTGATCAGTAACCGGCTATTCCAATGCACAGTAAGAAAAGCCGGTGTGTGATCAGTGACCGGCTATTACAATGGACACTCAGAATAGCTGGTGTGTGATCAGTGACCGGCTATTCCAATGCACAATCAGAATAGCTGGTGTGTGATCAGTTACCGGCTATTCCAATGCACACTCAGAATAGCTGGTGTGTGATCAGTAACCGGCTATTCCAATGCACACTCAGAATAGCCGGTGTGTGATCAGTGACCGGCTATTCCAATGCACACTCAGAATAGCTGGTGTGTGATCAGTAACCGGCTATTCCAATGCACAGTAAGAAAAGCCGGTGTGTGATCAGTGACCGGCTATTACAATGCACACTCAGAATAGCTGGTGTGTGATCAGTAACCGGCTATTCCAATGCACACTCAGAATAGCTGGTGTGTGATCAGTGACCGTCTATTCCAATGCACAATCAGAATAGCCGGTGTGTGATAAGTGACCGGCTATTCACGTGGACACTCAGAATAGCTGGTGTGTGATCAATGACCAGCTATTCCAATGCACACTCAGAATAGCCGGTGTGTGATCAGTAAACGGCTATTCCAGCAGGACACTCAGAATAGCTGGTGTGTGATCAGTGACCAGATATTCCAATGCACACTCAGAATAGCTGGTGTGTGATCAGTTACCGGCTATTCCAATGCACACTCAGAATAGCTGGTGTGTTATCAGTAACCGGCTATTCCAATGCACACTCAGAATAGCCGGTGTGTGATCAGTAACCGGCTATTCCAGTGGACACTCAGAATAGCTGGTGTGTGATCAGTGACCGGCTATTCCAATGTACAGTAAGAATAGCCGGTGTGTGATCAGTAACCGGCTATTCCAATGCACAGTAAGAAAAGCCGGTGTGTGATCAGTGACCGGCTATTACAATGGACACTCAGAATAGCTGGTGTGTGATCAGTGACCGGCTATTCCAATGCACAATCAGAATAGCCGGTGTGTGATCAGTTACCGGCTATTCCAATGCACACTCAGAATAGCTGGTGTGTGATCAGTAACCGGCTATTCCAATGCACACTCAGAATAGCCGGTGTGTGATCAGTGACCGGCTATTCCAATGCACACTCAGAATAGCTGGTGTGTGATCAGTAACCGGCTATTCCAATGCACAGTAAGAAAAGCCGGTGTGTGATCAGTGACCGGCTATTACAATGCACACTCAGAATAGCTGGTGTGTGATCAGTAACCGGCTATTCCAATGCACACTCAGAATAGCCGGTGTGTGATCAGTGACCGGCTATTCCAATGCACACTGAGAATAGCTGGCATGTGATCAGTAACCGGCTATTCCAATGCACACTCAGAATAGCTGGTGTGTGATCAGTGACCGGCTATTCCAATGCACAATCAGAATAGCTGGTGTGTGATCAGTGACCGGCTATTCCAATGCACAATCAGAATAGCCGGTGCGTGATCAGTAACCGGCTATTCCAATGCACACTCAGAATAGCTGGTGTGTGATCAGTGACCGTCTATTCCAATGCACAATCAGAATAGCCGGTGTGTGATAAGTGACCGGCTATTCACGTGGACACTCAGAATAGCTGGTGTGTGATCAATGACCAGCTATTCCAATGCACACTCAGAATAGCCGGTGTGTGATCAGTAAACGGCTATTCCAGCAGGACACTCAGAATAGCTGGTGTGTGATCAGTGACCAGATATTCCAATGCACACTCAGAATAGCCAGCGTGTGATCAGTAACCGACTATTCCAATGCACACTCAGAATAGCCGGTGTGTGATCAGAGACCAGCTATTCATCCAATGCACACTCAGAATAGCTGGTGTGTGATCAGTGACCAGCTATTCCAGTTGACACTGGGGGTGTTGTAGATGTCACCATGACATAAACATCATCTTCCTTAAGGACCAACCACCATTTCCTTGGTAAAGTCATTTTCCAGCATGGTTGCGGGGATCTTGGGCACAACTTGCAGTGATGAGCGAATCTAGTCTACCAGCACGCGCGCGTATACACGATATGTATGAAGCATGGGATCGCGCCTACTTAAAGCTATAGTCCATCATTTGTAATTAGTGCATTTTGTTCGTTTGAAGCAACAAAAGTGTTCAAAATCTAATGAAGGATACTGAACAACTTACTTGATGAAGTTTCAGCTCAGCTTCAGCTTCATATTCCGAGTAAAACAGCATTCTAGGATCTCAATTGAAAATCAAAAGTTGCTAAATCATGTTTCGAATTGTTTTGAATTGCAGCTTTACGCGAAGTCGCGCACTGATCCGACGAATTATAGGGGGCGTGCGCGCCTGTGCGTCGTTCCAATGCTTGTGCGCGCTGCGCCGAATAACAAAACGAACAACTAATTTAAAGTTTCCTACGGTGCTTCTTAAGAAGCACCGTTGGAAATGCCTTCTTTCGTTGATTTCTTCAAAATGAGAGCTTGCCAGAAAGGATAATTTCACAGGGAGTTTAGTCCCCTTACTATCTTTCAACCAGTATGTTTTTCAACAGTAATTACGTCAGTTACTTTTTTGGATAGCTGCAAATGATGGACTCGGGCTTTAAAAAAGTTTAAAACGAAGCGCAGCGCGCGCAGCACACGTATACGTACGTACGTACCTAAACGTTACACGAACACTTGTGGACGGCATGTTGTGAGCTGCAGTGGTCTAACACCTGTCGAGATGGATGCAAATTGCAGTCTTAATAGTAACGGCACGACGTGTGGCTTTAGATTACGACAACTGTGATTTGAACAACGACGTGCTTTCGATTTCAAGAGAAACAACGAATGACGAAGACTTGTTTGACAGTCACATTGACGAGTCGTTCGAGTGATCAACCCTTCAGCAAGACTGTGATAACGAGGAGACCCCCTATTCCGATGCATCATCTTTTCTGGGTAGGACAAATTGAAATACATTCCACTGCATTTCATTTATTGATACTGTATTATTTTTCTGCAGACATAAACAAACATTTATATATGGTTGTGTTCCCTAACGTGGTGCACTTCGACGTTTGCCCCGACATTCCTCATGTAGTCATGGTAGTGTTGCCAAACTTCTTTGTTGACAAACTTCAAATGAATTCAGTGAAATACTGGTACTTCTTCTAGTGAGTGCATCCCTCCCTGGTGGAGTATAGTCGTACTTTTATTAATGCTTGTTATTTAACCTCTGAGAACAATTTCGGTGACATGAAATTTAATCCGAACTTCAAAAACGATGTCGTCCAGAAATTGGGCACAAAATCGGCGGAGCGTTCCCTTATGTTGCACACTTGAATAAATCTCTGTAAAATTGATAAATTATGTTAAACCATCATTGGGGTCTACCTCTACTCATACATGTCATACCCAACTAGAAGTTTGTCAGAAAATTATTTTCTATAGTGTTAGGGGACAATTTCAAAGGGTTCACTGTGCACTTCGAAACAAATTCGGAAAATCACACCGAATAAAAAGTTAGGCCTACACAGACAAGGAAGAAATGTTCTTTAATGCATAATTCAAAGATTTTAAACGTTACATTAGCATACGGTGAAAACGGTGACGATCTTCTATTTCATATCATTACAGATTTTGAAGACACGCTTAAACGAGGACCTGCACCATGTGCGTCATCGACACCTTCAAAGAGGCCGAGACATCTCATGAATGTCAGTGTTACCCCTCTGGACATTTTAAACTGCACGTGTTGTTTTGGTAACTGTCTGCAGCTTCTTTCAATAAAGGATGTCAAGATTTGCCAGGAATCTATGAAAGAGAAAAATGAAACCAAGCAAAAATCCATCATCATTTCACAGTTGAGGGTCTTCTCAAAGTCACCAACAGAACATATCCAACATTGTCCGTTCACTACCATGATGATTCGGGGACACCGTGTTTGCAATACTGCTTGGCGTTTAATCTTTGGGGTGTCATTATGGCGTTTCAGAGAGTGTCAGCGTTTGCTTGCAAGTGGTGTGGAGCAGATAAGGCACGGGAACACCGGGAGATTCAGTCAGCAGGAGAAGACAAGTTCTGCCATTGGATGGATGACCTCACTTTTTAATCTTGTTGGTGAATACTTGCCAGATGGGGATGTTGTTCGACTTCCCTCGTTTTGGGATAAAAAAACCATTCACAGAAGAATGACTGCCGAGTTTGCTGATAGAGGAATTGACACCATAGTTTCTTATGGATACTTCAGTTGCTTATGGAGACTGCATTTCCCAAAAGTTGAGATCAGAAAGGTACTGAAAAACCGTAAGAAATAATAACTTTTTGTTACAAATGAATCCAAAAAAAAAAAAAAAATAGGTTCACGGTTCTACATGACTTACTTAATTTTTTTTTTTTTTTTTTAAATAGTCTCAACATATTTCTCTAACCGATTACTATTTTCTAATTGAAGGGGTCAGATTTCGCAGTGTGCACTACCTGTGTTGAGCTGGAGGAATGCAGCAGGCGCAGTACCAGTGAGAAGGAAAAAACAGACCTCCGTGGTTTGAAGGCACTTCATGATCATAGAGTGAAATAAGTATAAATTAAGATTTTAATTCTGCAAGTTTTCGTTACTCCCTTTCAAAAACTTTTGTGATAAAGAGAAGCATGAAATGGAATTCTTTTGTATTTGTCCTATCTTACATACCAGGCTTGAAAGAAAGCAGTATCATCACTGCCGTGACTTAGCACGTGAGCCAAGTGAGCCAAGAGAACATGTCACACTCATAATTGATGGAATGGATCAAAGGAAAACGGATCTGCCGCACCTTGTCCGAGTTCACAAGGCCACACAATGTCTGACAAGGCTACCAACTCATGTTACAGGTGAGCATCATGTATTTAGGTCCCAACCGTCCCTACTGTACTTTTATTTGCCGCGTGAGAACAATTATACCGTAAATATATAAACTTCATGAAATTTTAATTCTACTTTTTTGCTTTTACTAGTTGTGTGTGAGTCGTGCACCTTTCGGTGACAAACAGTCTCTAGGCAAGAAAACATACATGTTCTTTGTAATTTATACTGAAAAGAAAACAGCTAGCTTGATAAAGGCTATATTTGGAAGGTATAGCTTTCCATGTTTCCTTTTCAGGTGCGATCCTTCACACCGATGTCCCAACTGGAAAGGTTCCACTGGCTTACATTGACTTGAAGCAATGACTCGAATTTGACTTTGAATATACTACTGAACATCCTGTGGTCCAACAAGTCTCATCTACTAGGTCATACGCTACACCTACAGTTGGATAACTCCTCAAGCGAGAACAAAATCAGATACCTGTTATGCTTCACATCTTTGCTCGTTGAGTATAACTTTTTTAGAGAGGTATCTCATCGTTCTCGTGATAAAACTTTGCATTGTAGAGTGTTTTTTTTCTAATTCTACAAGATATGAAGTTGATAGATGTAGTCCAGCGATCAGCATAAACCAAATCATTCAAAAAGAAACTGTGTTTTATATGCACACATGGAAACACAAAGTCTCTCTCCAGAGTCTGACGCAATAAAAAAAAGACTAAAAATAGTGAATCTCCTTTTCCCCATGTTATTATATGAATTTCCCCCTTCTATATGAAGTGTATTGCACAACTGTTAAATTGGACTTATTGCATGCACAGCATTGATTTCATGTCATGTATGTTTTGACAGGTTTGCATCCACTTTTTGCCTGTTGGCCATACACATGAGGATGTCGATCAAATGTTTTCCAGAGTTGCAACTAAAATCAAAAAGAGCAATGTGAAACCAGAAGTGCCTTGTAATTTAAAATTGGTGAAAGAAGTGAACTTGCTCTAAATGATGTATGTTCTGGATTAGTTGTTCTTTACCATACAATTATATTTATACATAAAATTGATGTGACGTCATCATGACGTCATCACGTGACATGTGACGTCATAATTCAAAGCCCTATGAGAATGTAATTACATAGTATATGCCACCATTTTTTATAAACGGAACTACACATCCTTCCTTGATGGAACTTATACTTGAAACTTTACATGTAACACGTCACAAAAAATTACCGAAAACAGCCCTGTGTTTGTCCACAAACATAAATCTAGTTAATATTGTTCCCCGACTACGTACTTTATAAATGTATAAATCGTGAACTATTGAATGGGATGGTGCCAGACTATTTATGCAGTAAATAGTACACATATCTTTCATTTCTTTTAAATGTGGCTTAAAACATTGGGTGTCCACTGAAATAAATAGCCTGTCACTGATGCCATTGGCCATTCTGAGTGTCCCGCACTGGAATAGCCGGTCACTGATCACATACCATCGATTTTGAGTGTTCATTTAAATAGCCGGTCACTGATCACACGCCGGCTATTCTGGGTGTGGAATAGCCGGTTACTGATCACACACCGGCTTTTCTGAGTGTCCACTGAAATAGCCGGTTGCTGATCACACACCGGCTTTTCTGATTGTGCATTGGAATTGCCGGTCACTGATCACACACCAGCTATTCTGAGTGTCCATTGTAATAGCCGGTCACTGATCACACACCGGCTTTTCTTACTGTGCATTGGAATAGCCGGTTACTGATCACACACCGGCTATTCTTACTGTGCATTGGAATGGCCGATCACTGATCACACACCGGCTATTCTGAGTGTCCACTGGAATAGCCGGTCACTTATCACACACCGGCCATTCTGATTGTGCATTGGAATAGTCGGTTACTGATCACACACTGGCCATTATGTGATCTCACACCAGCCATTGTGATGTATTGGCATAGCCAGACTCAGCAGTGGCAGGATTTCTTCTGAATTGGTGATATATTTTGTGTAACATATTAAATCAGTTATTTTTTCATCCCACGCATTTCATTTTAATACTTAAATGACTACGTACCATTTTTAAAAAACAAAAGATGTTGACTTTTCCTTAATGATTTTGGCGAAAGGCCTTTTTCGACCATAAGGCAGGGTTAGTAATGACTAGATTTACTTGAAGGCAAATTATTTGTTTATTTTGTACACATAACAAGTGTTGTGTTTCCACATACCAGATCTTTGCATTTTGTAAGAGAAATTAAAGCATTTGTTCATTCAGTCAAAATTGTGTAAATTAATAAACCTGCTACTGAACCAGAGCCAATTTTTGTCATATTTTAAGTACTTGCATTATTTTCGGTGTTAAAAAACGGTTGCATCAACACGTCACGGCAAATATCGCATTTTATCAGGTCAATAAGAATTTGCATGAAAAACTGATAAACCGAACTTTTTTGGCAATTTAAAATGTCTTTTTTAAATATAAATTTAAGAAAATAGTTCTCATCCTGTTTGAAGCGCTGCAACAGGGCAGAAAGTGGCATCAGCCCACCGACCTACAAGAATAATCGGGGGTCTTAGACTGGCGCAGTACCAACGTTACTGACTCGCAGCCGTTGGAGAAGCGTATGTTTGAAATCATGTAAACCACTGCCACATTATCAGACTGAAACCAAGCTCTGTGTTTGGCTAACATAGGACCTTACGCAAGGATGGCTACAACTATAGACCTTTCCATTTTAGCTAATTTGCATAAGGCCTGGTCTTTCGGCTAATGAGGGCGCACTTCATTTTAGCTTGCGGCTGGGACGCTTTGCTTGAAAAAGTGCTGGTAACAATAATCATGTGCATCGCGTGGTGAAAGGATCACACTTACGGAAGAGAATGCCCAGTTTTACAAGATTAGAATATAAACATGATAATCTATTTAAAAAAAAACTGAGGAGTCCCCAAATACTAAGTCCCCCTCTTTTTTGACTAACATTTGCTATTGACTATTGTAATAAAAGTTATGGTTGCTATTATTTCATATTCGATGTGTGGTTTAAGTGCATGCTAATTGAAGGAGAACCTCTAGTGACCAAGGCCCAGGGCATTGTTAAATTATGAAAAAATTGTTGCAATATCGGCCCTTCAACTCCTACCTATGCAACCCTGTAAGCTATCTAGGCTAGTTTGGCTGTTACAGTGCTTTCTTTGGCGTGGTCTTACGGGCATTTGTATTTGTTCTTATTAGGTATGTTCATTGCACTTTCCTGATGGTCGACCCACTGTTGCCCATCCATATCCAGTGTTGCATTTGGGATATACGCCTCACGTGAGTATGAGAAAACTACAAAAGACAAGTCCGCCCATTCACATGCAAGGTTTCTTGGTTTTTCATAGCAAATAAGCTCTGGGTTATCACAGAGTTTCTTCTAGCGCCGCTGGTGTGTTTTTAGAAAGGGTGTTTGAAGTAATATCAAATAATATCGCTGCAGTTTAAAAAGTCTTCTTTAGCAATTTCCACTATCCATACATTGTCCATCACAGCTTTCTACTTTAAATATGTACTCACATATGTATATATTTATGTTCCTGTATTTTCACTTTGCTGCATGCAAATGATGCGGCCATCTAATTTCATTCACCTGCAAGCAACCTTTGTATCATATTAAAGCAAATGCGATGTCAGTGCAATTACTTATTCACTCATATATGTACCTCGTTTTCTCTTTGCCACTATTTAAACAGAAACCGCTTGCAGCTGGAAGGTTTCCTCCACGCCACCGTACAGCATTCAAAGGAAGAAGAAAAGGAAAAGACCAGGCCACTGATGAAGAGAAGTTCAAGCCACTGCCCTTCACCAAGGCAGACGCAGTATCTCAAACAATATCAAACAATGGACCAGAAATGAAAGATGCTGTGTAATTCAGTGGTATGATGCAACTACTGCTGACCGAACGTACAGCACATTTGGCCAGCCAGAAGCCAACTCAAATGATAAGGAAACTCAGACAGAAATGAAACCTGATCTGATCTGCTTCTGATTTGAATGACAAAAATAGCATGTTTTATACTGGCCTCCATACTGAGGTATTTTGGGCATCAGTGAGATCTCTTTGCATGTTATCAAATTTGCCAAATTTCAGACTCAAAATCTGTGATCAAATTTTGATGGTGCTAATGCGGCTTAGACTAGGTTTGATGATTCTAGATCTTGGTACCCGCTTCAAAGTTTCAAAATCAACAGCCTGTAATATTGTTAACTCATGGTTGCATTTGATGGCCAAATTCATGCGTGAAAACTTAATAGTCTGGCTTCCAAGGGACACAATAGCCAGGATTAGGCAAGGTTGTTTTTTGGCAAACCACCGAAAAGCAACATGTACAATTGACTGTTCTGAAATATTTGTTCAGCGCCCCCAGGAATTGAAACAGCGTGCTCAAACATACTCTAATTATAAACATCATAATACTTATAAGTTTCTATATTGCATTGCCCCCAATGGCCATGTCATGTTCATTTCAAAGTTGTTTGGAGGTCGAGCAAGTTCACCCCCCAGAATTGTGGGCTAGGACGTTATCTTGAACCAGGCGACGAAGTGCTGGCTGATAAAGGCTTCACCATAAAGGACATATTACCTGCAGGAGTCAAGTTGTCTGTACCAGCATTCACTAGGAACTATGTGGACAATAGACTACTGGAGGAACAGGTGACAAGAACTCGACGACTGGCAAATGTTCGAATTCATGTCGAGAGAGCCATTCTTCGTCTTAAATGCTTCAAGTTGTTAAATTCGGTTCTTTCATCAAAACTCGCACATGTTGATGACATCATAGCTGTATTCGCAGGTTTATGTAATTTGGAGCCACTGTTAATCAGTGATGACAAAGTTGATGTCACTCAGATCGAAGAATAAATTGACATGGACAAGCACTTGTGAAGTAAATCTTTGCTTTAATATTGGTGTCATGCTAGTGAAACAAGTGTACAGATACAATGTATAATGTGTATATCTGCATATGCATGTCCTTTACAGAAAATTGGGCATTAGGCCCAAAAAAAAGTCTCCGGTTTCTGGTATGGAGCTTGCCCAAAAAGTGGTGCGGTGACGCGGCTTTGTTGTTTTTTTACCTGATTTTTTTTGCTTCAAATGTCGGCTGATGACTGCAAATGGTGCCCGACTAAACTTAGTGCAAATATATGGGAGTCCAGAGAGGCCACATAAAGCTTATTTTCGATCATAACCCCATCTAAAAACACGTTAAAATTGTGCAGCAGCAGGATTCCAGTCAAACCTCTGAGTTTGGCGGTTTTGAGACATCTTTCATTGAAAAAAACAAAAACCTTTTTCATTTTGCTGACGCGCATGGCTACGGCGAAACGCGCGCATACCAGAAACCGGATTTTTTTTTTTTTTGGCCTTATGCACTGAACCAATTATTTACAGGTTGTACATTTGCCCAGTTGCACCTATGGTTCAGCGTCTCTAAGCTGCTTAGTGGCAATAAAATCGGTCAAAGCTGGCAACAGCTCTTTGAAATAAAAGTGTCTGAGGAAGGACAGTCTTTCATTAACCCATGGATCATTGTAGCTCTACTGAGTGGAGCGTTGAATTACGGGTACCCCTCCATACCAACGCTCCACCGATTCGCCATACCCCCAAAAACCGGTAAAGAGATTACAAATGAGAGAGACAGTTATCCTGGATTGATCTATACATTCTTGACATTCCATGAGACCCCTTATATTGTTCCCAAACAGCGAACATTTTGGAAAAAAAACAGCAAAATAGTCTGAAAACTTACAGTTCAATGTCTCTTTACCGGTTTTGGGGGGTCTTTTTGTCCTCGCTTGGGTTTGTGACTATGCTACTGTGATGGTGCCCCCAAAGTATGGCGAATCGGTGGAGCGTTGGTACGGAGGGGTACCCGTAATTCAACGCTCCACTCAGTAGAGCTAGGTTCATTGTATTCAACATCCACAATAACATAGTCACTTTTTGACCAAACCATATATTTGCTCAGGTTCTTTTTGAACAAAACATAGCTAACTGAACTTGGGTGTAATATCCATTAGAGGCAGTTGTAGGCCGTAGAAACAAAGTACCATCATATGTTCCACTCTCTACCATATCCTCCGACAGCCATTCCTATACCGGAATGTAATTCACTATGAAAAAGATCGGGTTCACTCAATAAAATAACAACTTTCAACTAAATTACGGGTAGCAGCTCACTACGTGAAACATGGTACGGTGTTACCTCTACCCAGATAAAGTTTTTTTAGTCATTCATATCGGTTATTGTTTTCACACTTTTCCTATAATTTACCACACGCCCTTAACCCTAAAGGGGCCGGGTTATTTTGACCATCTCTCAGCCGGGGGGGGGGGGCGGATTCCGCCCCCCCCCAAGATCTCGGCCATCGAGTGACGAAAAATTTGGAAACTCGGCACATGCATAGAGCAACTCTTCCTAAACATACCCCAGAAATTTCATGACTATAGGTCAAAGGGTTTAGGAATTATGGCTAATTAATTATTCATATGTACGAATGGCAATTCTGCTCTGTGTACACGACGTATATGCGAAAATTCAGTTTTCGCCGGAAACTCAGCCTTCAAGTTTGATCTGTAAAAACTGTAAAAATTATAGGCTCATGATATACTCGAACCATATCTGCTAACCTCCAAAGTGAATACAATTTTTAACATTCCTAACCTTGTTTGGTTATTTGTAAAATATTGTATAGATTATAATATTTCTAAAAATTCCATTTAGTACTTTTGTTCCTTCAAGTATAAATTATAATATTACTAAAAACTCAATTTAGTACCTTTGTTTCTACCGGAATTCCCTTAGCTGAATAATTTTAAAATAGTGTCGAAATGTAATAAATTATAACCACAGAACTGCGAGTATATCGCGTGCATTTTGAGTTTATTGTTTCCTCTGTGTGCTCTCTGTGTCTTCGAACTACCTATCCCCTCGTGCCGGGTTTGACATTACTGGATCTTTAACCGGTCGTCAAGTCCACCAACGGGCACATTCCTGAACGGTTTTAAAACCCACTTTCTTCCACAGCGACTATCTGAACGTCTGGCGTATCGTGAGGTATGTTAGGGACTGTAGTGGACTTTAGGTTTACTCAAACAACAAAACTTGGGTACTAACCTGATGGGTGAACATTGCAAATTTTCAAGGGGGGGGGGTGCGCGAAAGGCCCGGCAATCCTCCCTGCTTGAATTTCTTTTTCCAATTTCATTTTGAGCATATCCGGGTTCGATGAAGCTGTTCGATGAAGGCAGTCTGAATCCCTACGAATCCTAGGGCCACTGTATCCAATTAAAAAACCCTTGGGAAATCCCTTCCAACAAAATTGCATTGTCTAAAATGTTGTCATAATCGCAAAGCAGCGAGCGCAGAACCGACAATTTAATTGGGGTTGGGAGCACGAAATTTAGCTTTCCCAGTCACCAAAGCATGTGTATTTTTGTTTGTTCCAGCTGAATCTACCTGACTGCTGGCCAAGGCTGTTTGTTGAACAGAGTGTGCATATAGTCTTTCCCCGTAAACACCCTTGCCCCCCTGGTTGGAGGCGCGTGTGTACGCCAGGAAATATGCATGTTGGCGAACCGTGTCCGTAACCACCACATGCAGCGCATTTGTGCTGATATTTACAGTTGAACTTCGCCTACAACCTTTCGGACTGTTGAACGCAAAGCATTGTGACGAAAATGCCACTCTAGTCATTTTCTTAGACTCACCTGTACGCCTGGGTAACTTTTTATTAGGTTCTATCCACTTTTATAACTGTTTGATGACTTATTTTATCGCTAGTATTCACCAACCGTCAGCTGTTTTCATGCACTGCCACTGCCATGTGTTTGTGTGTGCTAAAAATAGAGTTAGGGTAAATCCAACATGGCCGCCTCCTTGTTTCTAAAATCTGTTCGGATTGGCCTAAAGTTTTTAAAGAATATTTCTGATTTTAGATTATAAAACTGAGATTTGTAAGAGCAAAAAGTTGTATATCCTTTATCTTTACCTATTTCACCACTTAGATTAAGTTTTTGGCAGATAATATTTCAGTAGGCAATTATTTATCGAAATTTGTAATGATTTCGTCTGCCAAGGCCTGAAATGCTTCATGAATATTCATGAGTATGACATCACTGGATTTTTGTCAATGAAATTAGGTCATGTTTACGTTCAGTCACCAACTTTGTTTTTGCCTTATTGTGAGAAATCTGGGGAAATCTGTTGTTCTGTTTTCAGTGTAAATGAAAGCTTAGGATTTAAGGATTATTTGTATACTTTGAGTGATGAATGTACAGTATAAATTATTGATTTTTCAGATGAATGAATACTTTGTTGTGTATAGTAATTTTTGCTAGTTTACAACTTGTGGGCGTGGCTTATTTACTACGCGTGCACGCGCAGGCTGTGTGCAAGGCGCGCGATCCAAAGAGTATAAATAGGGCAGATTTTTGTGAATTCGGGGTTCGGGTGATTTAGTTAACTGAGTTTCCATTTGTCGAGTTGTTGTACTGCTGATCTCTGAGACGTGGAGGAGCTGAGGAGCAGAGGAGCTTGTGAAGGAGCCAATAGGCACGTACAGAGCCTGTTTAATGTTTACATTAGCGTGCAGATTTACTGGGGAGAAATAGTCATTAAAAATTGAGTTGGGGAGGTTTGGAATTAAGAAGTTGAGGAGTGATTGAGGAGCTGAGGAGCCAGCTGAGGAGCCAGTTAAGGAGCTCTTAGGCACAAACGGAGCCAGGTTGTTATTCGCTAGGGGAAAGTGGTTTAATTAAATCTTAATTTAACTTAGGGAGGGTAGGAATTAAGAAACTGAGGAGAAATTGAGGAGCTGAGGAGCCAGCTGAGGAGCAGAGGAGCCAGTTAAGGAGTTGAGGAGCAGAGGAGCCAATTGAGGAGCTGAATTTGGAGGACCCTTTGTAAGTCACTTATTATTGGCATGGAGGAGCTGGATAAACTAATCTAAGGTCATCTAAGTTATCTCAGGAGCTAAGCAGATTCAAGAAACTACTGGCAGACCCGTCAGAGGCCTTGACTTAGCGAGACATTTGGACTGGCAGACGGAATTGCCTAGTCGTGTTTATATTTGAGAAACTACCGGCAGACGGAATTGCCTAACGTAGTGATATTTTGTTTTTGAACTGGCAGACGTAATTGCCTATAGTCGTATTATATTTTTATAAGGGCATGGATTTGCCCGTTGTTAAGTTTATAGTAAAGGTTAGGGAATAACTTAGAGACTGATTGTTTTGCCTCCCAGTGCAGAGAGCACTATCCTTTAAAGGTATCCTCTCCCCCTCGGTAAATAAATTCCAGAGATCAGGCCCCTAGACTCGTTCCTCACCAGTGCAAAGTGCACTGCCATTTACTGTATTTTCTCAGCTTTGAATTAATTTAAGTTTAAGCTCATCCTTGGCATTGTTCTTTTGATTGTGGTTCAGTTTTGAATTAAATTGCTAGTTTTCGAGTTGTGCTGAAGATTTGCCTGAGGTGTATCTTTCTTGAGTCAGTCCTTAAGAACTAGTAAGACTGGTTGTTACTTCACTAATTACTTCTTCACTGGGTCATATATTTTGACTACGAACTTTAGACGCAGATTAAGAAATACTAAACCGGTGAGGCGGAACTCCGGGGGTTTAGGGCCTATAAATTTTCCGCCTGGTGGCAGCGCTATCGTCCTGGTAACATCTTGGACAAGTTTGACGGACCGCGAATCAAACGGACCGATCACACTTTTCAAATACGGGATTTATCAACAGGGAGTCTCGAAACAAAGGGGTGAATGGCGAGCTAATTTGGAGGACGATGAAAACTACAGAGGAGCAAACTACAGAAACATTGGCGAGCAAGGAAATTTTCGCAACAGACGTGAAGTTAGCAGGAAGGAAGTCACCCCAGAAAAATTTGATGGCCGAGTTGGATGGAGAGATTACTATAAACACTTTGAAGCCTGTAAGATGGTAAATAAGTGGTCAGACAGAGATGCAGCCTTTCATTTGGCTACACGCTTACAAGGGCCAGCCTTAAAAGTGCTTGGGAGTATGCCTATGAGTGGTTACACATCTTATGATGAGCTTACTACGAAGTTGTCACAAAGATTTGGGCCAGGGAAACACCCCGAGAACTATCTTCTTGAATTAAGAATGAGACGGAGAAAGACTAATGAAACTCTTCAAGAACTGGGACAGGAGATTCGAGACTTGACAGCAATGGCATACCCGGAAGTGCCACGAGAAGTAAGGGAGAGATTGGCTAAAGGACACTTCTTGGATGCAATAGACGACTCTGAAATTAGAGCAGGAATTTTTAGGTCACAACCAGCAACACTGGACGACGCTATTAGATCAGCACTGGAAACAGAATGTTTTCTGCGTGTTGAACATAGCAGAGATAGGATAAAACCTAGCCGATACACAAGGAACATCACTGGAAGTGATAGGATAAATGATGAGATGTCTAGCTTTGGAAAAGGACTTGCCGAGGTACGAGCGTCACTGACTGAATTGATGAGTACAGTAAAGGAGTTGCAGAAAAACTCAAGAAACAATGGACAGGAGATGGACATGACTAGACGACAAAGTTTCGCCAACGGAGACATTACATGTTTTGCATGTGGGAAACTTGGGCATATCGCTCGGCAATGCCCAACAAAAGGAACAAATGGGCCACAGCAAAAGATGCAGTTAAACAACCCTGGGCCAGCTCAGAGGGTCGACAGGTGGCCGAGGACTCACAGCGACCCAGCAAATCGGGGGAACAGAACTTCCTCGAAGTAGGAAGTAATTTATATGACGCCCTGGAGGATGAGAGGACTGGTGCAATGCAAGCAGGTGTTTTTGTGATGGGAACAATTTGTGACAAGAGGGTGAAGTTTCTCGTGGACACTGGATCAACTCATACCGTAATTTCAAGGTCGACTTACATGAACACGGAGGATTGTCACAGACCACAACTTTCACCAATGGAATCAGGAATTAAGCAAGCAGATGGAGCACCAATTACAGTCATGGGGAGTGGAAATTGTGACCTGCAAATAGGAAATACACAAATCAAACTTTGGGTGATAGTGGCTGATATTCACAATGACGGAATTTTAGGATTGGATTTTTGGTGAAGACAGGTGGACGTTTGGATTTGAAAGAGGCTACCTTACAGATTAAAGGTGAACAAATTCCATGCCCGAGCATCAGGGAGGACAACTTTCAGCTACGAGTAATTACGACGGAGACTACTACACTTCCAGCTGGACAGGAAATGATAGTGAATGCAACTTTCAGGAAATCTGGAAACTACAAAGGAAGTGGACTTATTGAGGGACTGCAAAGGAGTAATCTAACAGACAAAGGAGTCTTGGTAGCGCGAACTTTAGTAAATGCCGAAGGAAGTGTATTACCAGTTCGTCTGATGAACATTGGCGATCATGCCACAACGGTACAGCAAGGAACAGTGGTCTGGGTATTTTCTGCTGTTGATGAGGACTCCATAACTACACCAGTCCGAGAGGAAACAAACTTCAATACAATTCGAGTGATGACTGAAATGGAGATGGGGATTCCAGAACATTTACAGGATTTGTGGAAGGACAGTGCAGAGAATCTGAATCAAGCTGAACAGGAAGCTCTGGCACAACTATTGATCCACTATCAAGATGTTTTCTCAAAGGGGGACTTCGATATTGGGAGAACTAAGTTAGTTAAACACCGGATTGACACAGGGACATCAGCACCCATCAAACAGCGACCAAGGAGAACACTAGGGTCAAACAGAGAGGAAATTAACAAACAAGTTAAAGAGTTGCTCGAAAAGAATTTGATTGAACCATCATCAAGTCCGTGGGCTTCACCAGTAGTTTTGGTGGCTAAGAAGGATGGCACCAAGAGATTTTGTATTGATTACAGAAAACTCAACGACGTGACAAGGAAGGACTCCTACCCGGTACCGAATATTGAGGACTCACTCAACGCCTTGGCAGGAGCGAAATAGTTTAGCAGTCTTGACTTAGCCTCGGGATATTGGCAAGTTGAATTAGATGAGGAGGCGAAGGACCAATCTGCGTTTGTTGTGCAAGGAGGTCTTTACTCTTGGAGTGTGATGCCATTTGGACTATGCAACGCCCCTGCTACATTTGAACGCTTAATGGAACGGGTCATGGCAGGACTACAGTGGGAAATCCTGTTACTATACATTGACGACATATTGTGTTTTGGCAGAACCATGCAAGAGGCACTAAATCGTCTGGAGACAGTTTTCAAACGACTGCGAGAGGCAAACTTGAAGCTGAAACTGAAGAAATGCCACCTCCTCAAACGAAGTGTGCAGTATTTGGGACATGTCGTTTCAGCGGATGGTATTACAACAGATCCTGACAAAATTGAAGCTGTGAAGAATTGGAAATGCCCTCAGACCGTGACAGATATCAGAAGCTTTCTTGGATTGGCGTCGTACTACCGTCGGTTTATCAAGGGATTTTCGGACATAGCACGACCACTTCACCGGCTTACAGAGAAGAACAGACAGTTCGTGTGGACGGAGGAATGCGAGCAGGCTTTTGCAGTGTTAAAGGAGAAGTTGGTATCAGCACCGATTCTCTCTTATCCATTACCGGCATCTGATTTCATACTTGACACCGATGCCAGTGGCTACGCACTTGGAGCAGTTCTTTCACAAAGTCAAGATGGGCTGGAGAAAGTTATCGCATACGCCAGTAGAAGTTTATCCAAAGCAGAGAAGAATTACTGTGTGACAAGAAGAGAATTGTTAGCAGTGGTGTTTGCTCTGAAGCATTTCAAACCGTATGTTTATGGCAGGGCAATAACAACACGGACAGATCATGGAGCACTTCGTTGGTTGACGAACTTCAAGGATCCGGAGGGACAATTAGCTCGATGGCTTGAGACAATTAGTCAACACAACATCACATTGATACATCGACCAGGACGACAACACGGGAATGCGGATGGGCTCTCGAGGAAATGTAAGCAATGTGGACGAGAAGAACCGATGGAAAAGCAAACTACTCAGGAGGGAGATGAGGTTACACAGCCAAGAACCGAAACACATCAGCTGAGTAGCACCACAGGACTTGAAGCTGAAACAGATAAGAAAGAGAAACAAGAGTCAGTGTCAAAAGAAATGTCGAAGACATCAACAATGGAAGAGGGAACCTATTGTCATGTAAGAGTCATTTCAATTGATCCAGAGATAACTAAAGAGGAAATTCGTCTGGCTCAACGTGCAGACCCGATATTGGGGAAATTGTTGGCTATGGTGGAAAATAACGAAGCACGACCAGAATGGAAGGAGTTATCGGGAATGTCTTCAGAGTTCAAAATTTATTGGTCTCAGTGGAAACAACTGGAAGTAAGAGATGGCATTCTGTGCAGAAGATGGGAATCGGACAATGGGAAACAGGTGGACTACAAAGTAATTCTTCCTAGGAAATTCAGAGGGGTAGTGTTACAAGAACTACATGGAGCGAGGACAGCTGGACACCTTGGGATTAGGAAAACTAAAGAAAAAGTGCAGGATCGGTACTATTGGGTTGGATTGAGTCAGGATGTACGTTCATTCATTAAGAAATGTTGCATGTGCACCCGACGGAAGTCACCTAGACAAAAGAAATCCCCACTTCAACAGTACCCAGTTGGAGCACCCATGGAGAGGATAGCGATGGACATACTTGGACCATTGCCGGAGTCGGACAGAGGAAATCGATATATCTTAGTAGTTGGAGATTATTTTACTAAATGGGTTGAGGCGTATCCCCTGCCAAGTCAGACAGCAGAGGTTATTGCTAGGACTTTAGTGGAGCAGTTCATATGTCGCTATGGTGTACCAAGAGAAGTGCACAGCGATCAAGGGAGAAACTTTGAATCTAGAGTGGTAGCTGAAGTGTGTAGTCTATTAGGAATACAGAAGACTAGGACTACTCCATACAATCCAAAATCTGATGGATTTGTGGAGAGGTTCAATAGGACTTTGATGAATATGGTAGCTACTTCAGTAGATCCAGTTAGGAATCAGAAAGACTGGGATGAACAAGTACCTTACGCTATGTTTGCTTATAGGAGTGCCACACAGGAATCTATTCAGGACAGCCCAAATATGATGATGTTGGGGGAGGAATGTAGAGCTACCGGTAGACTTAACACTTGAGAAACCTGACAGGGAAATTTCTAACGACAGTAGTGATTATGCAGAAGAGTTGAGGGACCGTTTATATGTAGCACATGAACGGGCAAGGAAATGTTTAGCAGTTGCGGCTGAACATCAAAAGAAGAACTATAATAAAAGGGCGGAGGATTGTAAAATCACTGAGGGCATGCATGTGTGGTTACACAATCCAGCAACAAAGAAAGGGAAGAGTCCAAAACTAGGCTTACCTTGGGAAGGACCCCACAAAGTAGTGAAGCAGCTCACAGATGTTGTATTCAGAATAAAGAAAGGGTGAAATGCTAAATTTGCTGTGGTGCATGCCGATAGGCTGAAACCCTATGAAGGACCACCTGTAAAGAAAAACACTAAAAGAGACAAGGAATCAGTACTGACAGAAAGGAGGTGTTCCTTAAGACAACGGATCCCATCAGTTAGATATGGGATGATGTAATGCCAATGAGTAGAATTCAAATAATGATCCTAACTCTTATTTTCTTTTCCATTTTTTTTTCCTTTTTCGTAAATAGATAACCATGGCGAAGAAACTCCAGGACCTTCAAGAAATCCTAAGTGACCGACGAGTATTCGAATGTGAGGTTTGTGGCCTTTGCTTCGGAAAACGGTTCAACTACGACCGACATAAGTCAACTCATCTGGAATACCAGGAAAGGTTTTAGTGCAGGAGGTGTCCCCTCAGTTATGGTAGGAGAGGGAACTTGAAGAGACATTATGAGGCCACACATCTAAGGTGCACTGCGGACGTAAGTGGAGTGAATCCCAGGATTGAACAAATCAAACCATGGATGACCAGGCGGCCAATACAGAATTACAGAAGAGAGGAGAACAGAAACCAGTCAAGAAAGGAATGGAATGGAAGAATGCAAGATCGGGCACAGGAAGAGCATGAGAAGAAGGAGAGAAAAGGACAGGAACACAAGGAGCAGAAAGAGCATGGGAAGAAGGAGATAAAAGGCCGGGAACACAAGGAGCAGAGAGGCCGGGAACGCAAGGAGCAGAAAGTACGGGAACCCAAAGAGAAGAAAGGAAAAGAAGTACAAAGGCGAGCACGGGAAAATGAGGAGAAGAAGAGAGAAAGGAGCGAGAGGGAGATTCATGTAGCTGCAGATCAGACAGAGAAGAGAAGACAGGAGCCTGGAGAGAAGCAGACAGGAAGGGAGATAGAAAGGCAAGATAGAAAGGCAAGAAGGAGGGAGTGAAGAGCAGGGGAGAGACAAGAGCAAGACAGGGATATCGGAAGAGCAGCAGGAGGAATGGAATGGAGTGAGTAGCAGGGCAGGAGAGGGAATGCAGGAGGAGGAGGAGGATGAAGATGAAGAAGAGATAGCAGCAGCGGATGCCGCCATTTCTTTAATGGCCTCAGATGTGGAGAGGGAGTTGGAAATTGCTGAGGCCGAGACTGAGCCGATCCTCCCCATTTCTGGCAAACCCAGGGGAACCAAGCTACAGACCATGATGAAGAGCAATGAAGAGGAGAGCAGTGAAGAGGAGAGCAGCGAAGAGGACAGCAGCGAGGGGGAAAGTGATGAGGAGAAGAGTGCTGATGAAGAAGAGGAAGAAAAGGAAGTCCACGAAGTACATGTAAAGCGGAAATGCAAGTGGATGAACATGCCATGGAAGGATGTCATGAAGGGGGTGGTGAAGATCACAGAGAAACACATTCGGACCACGTACACCGGGAGCGGAAGGGTTAAGGCAACAGAGGTGACCGAGAGGACGTACGAGATGCAAGCAAGGAAGGGAGAAGAATAGAGAGCGGGTACATCGGGTAGTAAAGATGAAGAATTATAAATATTGTTATCCTAATAAATGTATACAGTTAATTTAATCTAAATTTCAAGTGTTGCGAAAAAAAAAAAATTGTAAGTTTTGGACAGAAAAATGTGTCAAAGGAGATGATATGACATGTATGACAGCTTTTCACTGTATAAATTTGAAGATTAATTGTAATGTACCTAAAGATAGTTGAATCGGATTTGCCAGAATATGTTTCTTACTAACTTGATGTTTTGAGATTAGACGGATTATCCCATTTTCTGGTTTTCAGATAATTAGTTTTAATTTATGCATAAAGGTGATGTGCTAGTAGCAGGGAGACGAGTGTAGTAAATTTATGCGATCTAAATTATCTCTGTATAAAACTAGATTTGATTTAAATTAATAATATCTTGGACTTTTAAATCGCAGGCCAGAATATTAAACTTTTTGTGTGTGCCTTCTCAGGTCTGAGGTTGAGAATAGTTGGTCACAAGATCCTGAAATGTTGTTCTAGCTGTTTAATATTTTCAATAGGCCCATTTGGAATGGTGCATTTAAATGTGTTTGAAACTGTATTGTTGAGACAAAAAGTTCTCAGAGAGCGTCAAGACAATTTATTGTAATGTAAATAATTTTGCCTAATTACTGTGTTTTCTTTTCACAATTTTTTTAAAGAGTCATTTCATTGATTTAGGCTTTAGGTTTTATAAGCTTATTTCTGAAACATGCATGTACATAATGCCTAGTACGTGTCGTATGTGACCTTTTATTTAAATTAATTAGTTTCATTTAAATGGTACATAATTTAACTTGCTGAGGACAGCAAAATCTTAGGGGAGGGCTGTGTGACGAAAATGCCACTCTAGTCATTTTCTTGGACTCACATGTACGCCTGGGTAACTTTTTATTAGGTTCTATCCACTTTTATAACTGTTTGATGACTTATTTTATCGCTAGTATTCACCAACCCTCAGCTGTTTTCATGCACTGCCACTGCCATGTGTTTGTGTGTGCTAAAAATAGAGTTAGGGTAAATCCAACATAGCCGCCTCCTTGTTTCTAAAATCTGTTCGGATTGGCCTAAAGTTTTTAAAGAATATTTCCGATTTTAGATTATAAAACTGAGATTTGTAAGAGCAAAACGTTGTGTTTCCTTTATCTTTACCTATTTCACCACTTAGATTAAGTTTTTGGCAGATAATATTTCAGTAGGCAATTATTTATCGAAATTTGTAATGATTTCGTCTGCCAAGGCCTGAAATGCTTCATGAATATTCATGAGTATGACATCACTGGATTTTTGTCAATGAAATTAGGTCATGTTTACGTTCAGTCACCAACTTTGTTTTTGCCTTATTGTGAGAAATCTGGGGAAATCTGTTGTTCTGTTTTCAGTGTAAATGAAAGCTTAGGATTTAAGGATTATTTGTATACTTTGAGTGATGAATGTACAGTATAAATTATTGATTTTTCAGATGAATGAATACTTTGTTGTGTATAGTAATTTTTGCTAGTTTACAACTTGTGGGCGTGGCTTATTTACTACGCGTACGCGCAGGCTGTGTGTAAGGCGCGCGATCCAAAGAGTATAAATAGGGCAGATTTTGGTGAATTCGGGGTTCGGGTGATTTAGTTAACTGAGTTTGCATTTGTCGAGTTGTTGTACTGCTGATCTCTGAGACGTGGAGGAGCTGAGGAGCTGAGGAGCAGAGGAGCTTGTGAAGGAGCCAATAGGCACGTACAGAGCCTGTTTAATGTTTACATTAGCGTGCAGATTTACTGGGGAGAAATAGTCATTATAGATCGAGTTGGGGAGGTTTGGAATTAAGAAGTTGAGGAGTGATTGAGGAGCTGAGGAGCCAGCTGAGGAGCCAGTTAAGGAGCTCTTAGGCACAAACGGAGCCAGGTTGTTATTCGCTAGGGGAAAGTGGTTTAATTAAATCTTAATTTAACTTAGGGAGGGTAGGAATTAAGAAACTGAGGAGTAATTGAGGAGCTGAGGAGCCAGCTGAGGAGCAGAGGAGCCAGTTAAGGAGTTGAGGAGCAGAGGAGCCAATTGAGGAGCTGAATTTGGAGGACCCTTTGTAAGTCACTTATTATTGGAATGGAGGAGCTGGATAAACTAATCTAAGGTCATCTAAGTTATCTCAGGAGCTAAGCAGATTCAAGAAACTACTGGCAGACCCGTCAGAGGCCTTGACTTAGCGAGACATTTGGACTGGCAGACGGAATTGCCTAGTCGTGTTTATATTTGAGAAACTACCGGCAGACGGAATTGCCTAACGTAGTGATATTTTGTTTTTGAACTGGCAGACGTTATTGCCTATAGTCGTATTATATTTTTATAAGGGCATGGATTTGCCCGTTGTTAAGTTTATAGTAAAGGTTAGGGAATAACTTAGAGACTGATTGTTTTGCCTCCCAGTGCAGAGAGCATTATCCTTTAAAGGTATCCTCTCCCCCTCGGTAAATAAATTCCAGAGATCAGGCCCCTAGACTCGTTCCTCACCAGTGCAAAGTGCACTGCCATTTACTGTATTTTCTCAGCTTTGAATTAATTTAAGTTTAAGCTCATCCTTGGCATTGTTCTTTTGATTGTGGTTCAGTTTTGAATTAAATTGCTAGTTTTCGAGTTGTGCTGAAGATTTGCCTGAGGTGTATCTTTCTTGAGTCAGTCCTTAAGAACTAGTAAGACTGGTTGTTACTTCACTAATTACTTCTTCACTGGGTCATATATTTTGACTACGAACTTTAGACGCAGATTAAGAAATACTAAACCGGTGAGGCGGAACTCCGGGGGTTTAGGGCCTATAAATTTTCCGCCTGGTGGCAGCGCTATCGTCCTGGTAACATCTTGGACAAGTTTGACGGACCGCGAATCAAACGGACCGATCACACTTTTCAAATGTCCGCCACAGTTGTGCGAGTGACCGTCTGCGGTGCATCCCGCGGTGCACCTCCGGTTGCGGCAGGGGCCGCTTCGAAAGACGCGACCGTCGGTCACAATTCGACATCAAGCTCACCCCACACGTATGTTTCAGCCGCTCATTTAGTTTGCGCGCATGCGCACTCAAAATATGAAATACTGATAATCAGCAAAGTTGTTTGCAGTCGCAGTTTGACCCACTGAAGTATCGGTCAACATCACGCTCGAAATACTTTGATAAATGTTTTTTTCCACGTGGACAGGAATTTTAGGCAATCAAAGTCACTTTTGCAAACCTTAGCGCAAAAAAAGAGTATTGATGCATTTTTTGTTTTTCCGTGTCGTGTAGTACGAAAGTATTGGGTCACAAATTCAAAACAGACGACAGTTTAGGGGATAATTTTTCAGTTTTGCCGAGTAATTGTAAACTTGTCTTCACTGAAAAATGGTAAAGGATGCCACGGAAAGTGCGATGTATAAATATCATTGAAATCGGAAACCGTTTCAATGAGAAAAGTAAGGTCTTACGTTATACGTTTTTTCGTTGAATTAGTGTGCACGGACCTGTACACAGACCCTGGATCAATCTGGCCCGTAAACATGTGACTAGCCACGCGCCACTCCGTTTGTAATCTTTTGATGCGTTGGAAATGTATACATTTAACTGAAACGATTTACAACTGACTGGTTCCCGGCCCTGAAATGCAGTAAAGTACGATCATAGAGGACACTGGGACCAGTGTATTTGTGCACGAAGCTTTCAAAATGACAATTTTTATAAGCTACAGGTTTCCTTCTTACATCAAATCACCTGTAACATGAAAATAATCTATCATCCTTTCCGATGGTACTACGGCTGATCTGAGGTAAACCCGGCAAATTTTCCAAAGGTGTAAACCAAACTCAAAAGCGAACGATGTTTTTCCTTTTCATTTTGTACGTTTTTTGTCCATAATTATTGGGGTTTTTTTTATATATTTGAAAAGGTTTTTAGAAAACGCCGTTACCACACTGAAGAGACAATTTATATATCTTTGTTCACTTGGTCTACTGATAATTTTTGGTTTGAATCATCTTTTAAGTACGTTTGAGAAGGATACATTTTAAGACATGAAAACCAGACAATCGTTCAGTGCGTCGTCTGCTATCGCTGTTTGCAAGCCGACGACGCGGAGGAAACCATTGCGCATGCGTGAGAAGACAACTAAATGCACGCACGGTCTATGGGGCTGAAACATACGTGCCCAAGATTTGTAGTGCTGGGCTTCAAGCCGGAGACGAAATTCTTCGTCATAATTATAAACGCCAACTGCGACCAGGGAACTGAACCGATGCCGTGCGGACACTCTGTGTATTTCAGTAGCTCGTTAACCCGAGAAGGAAACTCAACCGGGTATATTGCCATAAAAGTATGAAAAGCCGACACCCACTTGTCCCATTTCTTCGGACGGCTCGTTTTGGCCTGATTCGAACGCAAAAACATCTTGTCATTCTCAATGACTAGCGCGACTTCCTCCGCTTCGTTAGACTGCGCGAGTACATCCGATGCGCTATCTGTGAACAACAGTGACATGTATACATACTCATTCCACCATATTTTGTCTTTTATGACTGAGAAACATGCCCCCAATCAATGATGTGGACTAAACGCGAGGAATAGGTTTCGGATTTCCGGAAACCCCATCGATTGCAATCCCCGAAAGGTTATTATTAACCAAGGGTGCCGAAAAACCACGGAACAGTATACAAATCTGCGTCATTCGGAGCAGTGATTGGACAGGGGGCCGACGCAACTGCAATATATAGGTAGGTACCCCACTAGCACTACTATATACATTTATGTAACGGTGCCTCAGCTATTCGTCCCCCACTTGGCTTGGAGGAAAACCCACTAATTGCCCACTTGAAATGCAAGATGTCTTGAAGTCAGCAACTTCAAGAAACACTGCTCACTGCAACTTGAAAAACGGCATCAGTTTTAAGATTTTGACGATGACATCATTTGGAGTATGTACATGTACAATCATTCAATTAATCATTAAACCCCCCCCCCCCAAAAAAAAAACCATCACATCGCAGACCATGAATGGACTAGACAGCTGAAGAGAGAGAGAGTCTCTACCCTACCAACTCTTTGTTGTGGACTACAAAGAATTCATGTTTTCTTAATTTTAGCAGCATTTTGTATCACTGTCTAGTCCATTCATGATCTGCAATGTGATTGATGAGAGGACCTTTTGCGCTCATGGTGTTGTAAGCTTTTCTATTATGCATCGTCTTCCTCCCATTGTCAGGCAGAAAGCATCTGTGTTCAAAAAAAATGCAGGGAAAAACATAAAGGTAATGGACAATATATTCACATCAATACAACCTTCCACTCAGTCAGATGTCACTGACCACTCTTAATTATTTGGCATGACGTCATAAACTGACATAAGGTCACTTCTCAAGCTTCTTACTTGAATGCCCAAACATCAAGATTCAACAAGCAGCAATATTATACCACCAGCCAGCTGTAATCAGCTGTTTTTGACAAAATTATTAAATCTTGGACACCTGAATGAGGTACACTTATAATGTATAAGCGTATATTTGGACTACCAGACCTTATTGTAAGATCGATCGAACTACCACACCTTGTCGACTATTCGGACTATCGAGCCATCGCAGTAATTAACCTTTAGTCCTTTCGTCCTTTTATTAACCTTCAGTCCTTTTCAACCTGGAACCTCCTGACTACCGGGCTGTCACCATAATTTACATGTGGTGTATTTCCAAACACAACAAGCCATATATTTAAAGACTGTATGCTGAAACATATTGAAGAGTTGGTAGTCAAAGTTGACCTACCGTTAAAGAAACTCGAGGGTCGACGAGCACGGAAGTGGGTACATGATGTTAAAGCAGTAGAAGCTGCCGAGCAGTAGTATGAGGGTTGTATCCATTGATCCGATGTTTCCCATCACAACATGCTTGTCGATGAAACACAGAAGTGGTTGCTGTTGCTCAGCAGGTTATCTCCCATGTAACAGAAAAGGGGTGGAAATACACTGAGTCTGAAATTATCAAGACAGTTTTAACACATCTAAGTTTTACGTGGCATTATAAACATTTTTAAAAGGTTCTTAAATCTTCAATCCTTGCATTATGGAGTCTAAATTAAATTGCAGAAGCACCATACGAAATCAGTCTACTGTAGAAGAGTGGTGGCTGTGAGGAAATTAAGTTAGAACTCTTCTTCACAATTGGCTCAGAGGTGGTTTGATAGCAAAGATTAAACTTTAGACAATGCCAGTCCAAGTTTAATTTTTAGTGCAAGGTTGGTTGTTCTACCTGACACAAGACCTTGGATTACGTTCGATAGACTTTATATCCACTACACTCCCAACACTTCATGTTACAACTTGAAATAAACATCATCCGAACCTCTACATTCATTTAACTTGCCACAAGCAACAAACATGGGGCTTCTGGAATAACAGGCAGCCTTTCAACTTCAGACGTAGTACATGTTTTCTGAAAGATGTGCAAGTATAAATGGCATTTTAGATGTTCATGTCAAGCTTGGTGCACACTTACATGTTAGTGTAAAAGACAATGAATGCAACCATAATTAATATGGGAATAAATGTGTGTTTTAAAGGTGTTATAACACTGTAATTAAAATGCTTGGAATCTGGACGCTGATAAATTACCCGAGCCAAAGACTCGACATCCAGACTCTAAGCAGTACAAACAGTTTGTACACGGCACGTCGCAACATGAACAGCAGTATTCAACTTTACTAAGTCAGTTATTGATTACGTGAAGTGCGTGTGGAACAGTTTTTGGAACAGCAATTGGGTTTATCCCTTGCATGTTTGTGTGGTGACTGCTCTATGTTCCGACACCCCTATGTTCCGACAACCTAGATTGTGTTACTCCCGGTTAGGGTTAGGAATAGGAATATGTGCAGTCGGAACATAGGGGTGTCGGAACATAGAGGTGTAACCGTTTGTATACGCCGTGTGTGTCAGTACAAGTCTACCATCGCCTGATAGCGCGGGCGCGCGCGCGCGGAGTTGTTACTTTTGTAACAACACACTGGTGGAGCGTAGCAAAATGATGTTTGCGGTATTTTATAGCGGCCAAAGGACTGATGAGTAAACAAATTTGTTTGGTCCTTGATACGGGGTCTTAGTTTTACCAACTGCATTGAATGACTGATCAAAATGAAGCTTACAAAATCCTCTGTACAGTGCCAAGTGTGCATTTATTACTTGAAGTAACGGAGCGTCATGAATCCGGGAACTCTCAGTGCAGTACGCACACTGCGGTAGCCCGCCGGTCACACTGTCAATTACGTGCAAATCTCCGTAACTCATTCTGCTGTTAGTCAAAATGTGCGTGTTGTCACAAGTAGGAAAATGTACCAGGTACGGATGTTTGGTTGTTCATTTTGTAAAACTTTTCCTCCAGAATGTTTAATTAATATATCTTCTAGTTTTAACCCGGTGTGCATTAATCTGAAAGTCTTGGAAACAGCCGTGAGGCCTTCTTTTTTTTTGCTTTGTGTAGAATCGCTATGGAGTAGAGCGCGTCGTGTTCATGCCACTACATGTACACGCGCGTGGTTGTCTATGGAAGATGCGACTTAACTGTTTGTAATTCGGATGTCGTACAGACTGCAGATGCGCTGTTATGATGAGAATTCAAACCTACATGACTCACTAGTAGCATTGCGCGTGATCAGCCACATGACAGGCTCTGCACCCAATTTCATCAAACTCTTCGTAACTTACGATGCATCGCAGCGCTGCGACGCGTCGTATCTCTACGATGCGTCGCAGCTGCGACGCGTCCTGCGATCCATTTCACTAAACACGTCGTAAGTGCGACGCGTCGTAGGTGTATTTATAGCACAACTCGGTGACTGTTTTATGTCTTCAGTCAGCGTACAGTAAATAGTCGTCTGATATTCAACAAAGAGTCGTCGGATCTCAGCTCGAAATTTGTTAAAACGTAAAACAAAATGGCGGCCGTGCGATGCAATTTTGAAGAAAAACAAGCTCTCATTGGACTGCATAGCTACTTTGAAATTTCAACTCTAATATTCCGGTCTAATTCATAATTATTCAATGAATTTTCTATTTACAACTTAACACACATTGCCTCGGTATTATAATCTCGTTAATGTAATGTTTGTGGCATAAAACTGGCCTAGAAATGACTCTTCTTATTTTGCGATGACCAGTAGACACGTCGTAACTTGCGACGTGTTTTAAGCTGTTGTCAAGGAACTTACGACGCGTTCAACACATCGCAACTTTAGTGAAATGGAAGATACGACGCGTCGCGAGTTGCGACGTGTTACACGTCGTAACTTGAGTTGCGACGCGTCGCAGCGCTTCGTGAAATCGGGTGCTGGACCAATAGGAATGAGTAAATTGTTATAGGTGTTTATGAATGGAAAAAAATATATATACATTACCGATTTTAATTTCACTTGAGAAATTTTAGAAAAAGTGCTGGGTGAGCCAGTATTTATGTTAACCCCACAGAAAACATTTGAAAAAAAAAATGGATTAAAAGAAAAAGTCCACCTGACCATGGTAACGTCAACACTAACTCGCCTATCAATTACCCCCCCCCCCCCTCCATCCTGGGCCATCCCACCTCTAAGTAGAGACTGTCTTTTTTGAAGTAACAAAATCCCCATCCCGGGGAAGAAATTCCAGCCTTTAATAGATGGGGACATCTGCACCTTACAGGGTGGGAATTAGCCTGGGCACTTGTACATGTATTATTAGGCGGGGTAACAAGTGACTAAGAGATCAATTTATAGGCCATAACTTCATCATGTTTGGGTACCAGACTACAATGCAGTCAATGAATTTAAAGCTCACCTCTGTCAGAATGAAAGGATTATCCAGCTGCTCACCAAAGTATGCCATCACAACAAGCAGCAGAGCACACGTGTCTGAGGTCTGGCCTCCACAAATTCTTCTGGAAGAAGTAACGTAACTCATTACACTCATAACAGCTCTCTTGTTAACCGACTTCATGAAGTTGAGGATTCTTGACACTTTGGAGTCAAGTGCAGAACACAATGTCTCTTCAATGTTCAGTCCGACTAGCTGCTTGAAGTGGCAAGACATCCCAGCCCTTGTGAAGGGGAAAGGCCACTCATTCAACAAAACTGTAATGGATGCTAAGTTTTGATGAAATAAGAAACTGTTCAGTGTAACCTTTCAATGACAAAATTTCAAAACTGCACAGCTCACATTAATACATGTGTAAATGGGGCTAGGCCTAATGCAAAGCAAGGAACAGTAGGCCTACAACATGTCATGTTGACAACAATCACTGACAATGGTTGAACAAGGTGGCAGAAATTCACCTTCAAAGTCAAACTCTTGACGGACAGACATAGGCTAGGCCTAGCTGCTCAGGGATAGGCCTATCCTACCACAAGACACGTAAAAAGCCTAACTTGGACTGTAAATAAACAATTCACTTGGCATTCTTGATGAGCGTACTGTGGCGGAACCGGGGGGCTGGCGGGACCCAGGGGGACTGGTCTTGTTTATCCCAGGACTCCTACCCACACCTATTATCCCACAAACATATTTATTAGCCTAACGAACGGCTACCCAAATGAAAGGGGGGACAATTAACGAACGGTGGACTAAGCCTAGGGGCTGTTCGTTTGGTGGAAATATACCACCGTTTTGTGACCGAGTAATTAATTGAATGGAAGTAGAGCAATACAAGTAGCGACAACAGGCCTCAAGGTGAATCAGGTAACCCTCACGGCAGACCTGAGTTACCCTCACAGAGACAAGTGATTCCAAAGACAATTATAAATATGATTTTATTCAAGAATCTCAATCATCAATGGATTTGTTCAATAATCACTACTGTAACAATAATTTACAATAATATACAATAAACGGGGTGATAAATATTATGGACGTTAATATCTCACACAATAGGCAATACCCCTCACTCGTTACATCCAGGGTCAACTGCACCCTTTTGAAGTATTTAAGTCTAACGTAACCCTCACGTTGTCAACTGCACCACTTAATAAATAACAGAAAGATTAGCTTTATGCGGTCAACTGCACCGTGTGTAGTCACTTATACAATTATAATGAGGTAGCACAGTTCTAATAACCCGCACATAGATTGGACTGTCCCTATAACTCTTACACAATAAAGGTAACCCTCAACCCGATTCAGCGTCAAAGCAGGTTGAAATGTGTAATTCCAATAACCCTCACCCAGGAAAGGTAACCCTCAACACGATTACACAATATAATCCTTATGTGCAATAACCCACACATACAAAACCGGTAACCCTCACAAGTTTGGCTGCGGGTGGCACAAAATGTGTGTTGTTTATTATCAATAAATATACCTATTTTGTCTTCTTCTTTTTTAATTGGTAATAATAGGCCCTAGTTTAACAACATGGGGGAACCCCTGCCCATTTTTTTTTATTTTATAAAATAGCCTAATATGGCCTAGCTCTAAATGCTAAAATAGTACAGGCCTACGGTTAATTTTATTCTAAATCTGCATAAAATATTTTGGTTTCGTTTTCGTTAATGGGTTAACCACCCGCAGGGGAACCCCTGCCAATTATTTTATTTTGAGCTTAAGCAGGCCGAGGCATACAGTTCTTTTTATTCCAAATCTGCATAAAAGATTTTGGTTTTGTTTTCATAAGAAAGCCCTACATACTTTATCAAGTTTGTTGTTAATGGGTTAACCACCCACCCCTGCCCAATGTTTAAATTTTGTTTTAATATTTTTTTAAAGCAGGCCGAGGCCTGCGGTAGACTTTATTCTAAATTTGCATAACATTTCAGTTTCTTTCCGATTGGATGAACACATCCTTGTTGGCAACAGTTGATTTCATTTGATTGTTGGCAAACGTTTACTGAAGTGTCCAATAATTTGAAAACACAAATTGTGGTACTAATGTACAAAATGTTCCATTACTGATTTGTTGTTTTATTGCCTTTCTTTTTATTCAGCGAGTACACCAGAATTAGTCAAGACCCTATTGGTGGCACAGAAATGAATTACATAGGGAACTGATGAAGCCAAGCTGAAATCACCATCGATAAACTTAAAAGTATAGACCAGCCTTTCCTTCTGACAAGCTGTCTTACAAATGGTGCAGCAATTGAACTTCTTGGTCTAATGGATAGAGGGCATACACAAGAAAACATTTACAAATGGATTCAAAAGCTGTACAAGGACAACAATATGTGGACTGATCCTTCAAAGATGACCTTATTCTCAGCTCTGCACAGAATGAAATCTAACTACAAGAGGCTGAAGAAAAACAGAAGTACATCACAAGTGGAGAAACGTGAAAACTTCTTGAACAGTTCGTTTCCTCTGCCATCAGCATCACCCAGAACATCCAAAAGTAAAAAGAACACCAAACAGCCACAAAAAAAGAAAACATGTGTGCACTGAGTGTTGCATTCTTGAAGAAACTGCAGACAAATTAGCAAAAGAGTAGCACGTGCAGAAAACAACAGCAGATGATGCAATCAGGACAGCCACAAGACTCAAGAAAGAACACACAGAGCTTAAAAAAAATCTGTAAGCAGGTATAAGCAGGCAATCAAACGTAAACAAAGCCAACTGACAGAGCTGAAGATGGAAGCTAAAGTACAGGCAAAACAACAAGCCAAAATTGAAGAACAGATGAAAGCACTTGCAAGACCATAATACCTGAAATGAGGGAACTTAGTAAATTTCAACTTGGGGAGGAACTTGAGTCATCAGCTGAGACAAATGTAAAGTATGATGATACAACAAAAAAACGCAGACACTTTGCTGAAGTACAAATTTCAACCAAGACTTCGACCTACACTGTTGGGATCAAGGAGATGACAGGTGGTGATGCTGATTCTTATGTGGAGACGATCAACACCAGTCTGCAATGTACTGAAACATCATGTGGCAAGCCAGACCTAAAACAGAAGATCCTTGACAATATTTCCAACACTATTACTGACAGGCACGTTGTAAATAAAGCTGCCAACAAGAAGCTTGCAGAGCAACGACGTGTTACAACTGATGGTGATGCACCCACCTTAAATAACTTTTATTGTGGTATGCATCCCCTCGACACTTTTGCCAAATCAGCAGAAAAAAACCGGGACAAAATGAGAAATGGAGCACAACTTAGAGGCCAAGACAATGAGCTTCAAACCTAAAGGATGTAGTGATGCCCATGCATTGATGCAGTCACTCAGCCGGCTTTGCTACAAAGATGGGGCTGGTTTTCCTGCTGAGGTCAAAGCCCATCTACAGATGTGTGGTGTTAAGAACCCCCTTCAACCCATCGTTGGGAATCGTTTTCATGTGTATTTCTTAAATGGGGGCGCATGTGTGTTTTTTTGAGACCACATATACTAGACTTCATTAATAAGGTTTGGTCACCCAGCAATGAGTGCTTGAAAGCAGTCAAGAATGACTTCGAAATAGAGCACTGCTTGGTGGAATGCAGGGCCCTTGGCTTGGTTGGAAAATACTTGACTGGACCATGCATACGTCTCATTGAGCAAAATTTGGGGATCCTAGAACTAAACCAGTACTATAATGAAGCAGTTGAGGCACTGACAAAGTTCAGCAAGGATGCACATCAGATTGTGAATGGAACAGCACCTGTTGTGTTCAAAGGTGTGCCAATGAAGAAAGACGAGATCGTCCAGGAGCTGATTAAAGACTCCAGCTCAGATGCACAAACATGCGAGCTGTTGGAAAGAATGTTTGAATGCATTCTTGAAGATTGCCTAAGGCAGTTAGAAGAACAGCTTCCGGGTGGCAAATACAGCAAGCCAACTGAAGAAGTCAAGAGGAAAGCGGAGTCTTGTACCGGCAACATCATCAGCGGGGAAAGGGTATTGGGACAATTAGACTATCAGCTAAAAAGAACCCCAAATGCCAACATCACCTACAGCGAGTCAAAACTGATGTACTCAAACAATGCAACAGAAGATTGGTTCAGTGAGAAAGATGACAAATCCACAAAGGAAGCTCTTGTAAGTAGAGCCAGGCAAAAAGCAAGGTTTGCTCAACATTGTGATAGGAAAAGACAACGCGACATAGAGCAATAGCGACAGCAGCGTCTGAAGGAAAAACGACAGGAAACTGAAAAGAAAGAGATGAATTCAAGAGAATCACGCGAAGCACTGATTGATGAGCTATCCAAACTTGACAGCCTGTGGAAATCAGAAGAGCAAATGAATACTGTACTGAAAGATAAAACCAATGGATAGAAGCTGTTTGCCTTGAAAGTGCAACTAAATGTCAGAAAAAAGATCTTGCAACAATAAGCTGTCAGTGATTTGTTTGCATTTTCAGCGAACAGGAAGCCTCATACTGTTGAGCGTTTGAAAGCAAATTTGCTGAAGTTAATGCAGAGTGCAGGACAACAGGGAGCAGGCAGCATTGTTGAACGAACTTTGAGCAACCCATCAAGTCTTGTAGGGAAGGAGATAAGTCACCTGTGGACAGATGAAAAAGAATGTTGGTGGAATGGCAAAATAAAACACAGAGTACACAATAGTGATGAATTTCTAATAGAATATCAACAGAGTTCAACTTACGAACAATCAGCACACACGATTGATGTCTATTTGAAACTTTCTGAAATTGCAGCAGATATAAGAAGCGGGGAGCTAAAGCTGCTTTAAAGGTAAAACCACATACTAGAATGCTATTTGCATTAATTTGACAGCAGCGAAAAAAATTGCAGCAGGTACATGTTGCATGACGCAGCTTTTTCGTAAAATTTAAATAGTGTATTTGCGAAGGATGGTGTTTTGCAATCTATTGTCATTACGTTGACCATAATGCCTCTAATTTTACACATTTGTTGTACATGTAATATTACAATGTAGTTCAAAGGATCTAGCAAGATGTGGCTTGTTTGTGTCCTGAATACTTCAAAATCAATTGTGCCTTTAATAACTTTCTAAGTGCATTATCTTTATATTGAAACTGCTTACATTCATTTCTATTGTGACTTCTGACCTTTGACCTTCGGATTATATTGACCTTTTTAACCTGACCTCGCCGTGTATTTACTGTATTTCCTTTAAATTATGCAGATTCATGTATATGTCTCATTTCCCATAATTAAAAAACTTTCTCTTGACCTTTAACCTGTGACCTTTGACCTGACCTTCATGGCTCGATATACTTTGACCTTTGACAGGTGACCTACCTAGGTCACTATTTATAGATTGAGCTAGGTCAGCGATTGCAATAACGTGTCAAATTTTGCTGCAGGTCCTGTGTGTATACTGTACATGTAAATAATAGGGTACTAGTATTGCACTGTACTGTGCATTATGTGCATATTTTACATGCGTATAATCACAGATAAGGTATGCATGGTTCAATACAAGTTGCCATCTCGTACATTGTACCCTTAAAATCGCCTTATCTCCACACTGCAAAAACCTATGAAGCTCATCTTTGACTTATTTTGTAGCAAATGGTGAACTCTTTGAAAAGGAGTAAAGAACTGGTGCAAGGAGAAATTTAAAAAAAATATTCTCCTGCTTAGTGCAGATGTGACAATCAATTCAATTTGACTTTACTATCCCACTTCCACTGGCCAAATTCCACTGGCCTTTTACATTTAAACACATTAATGAACATTTACAAATTTACAAATAATAAATATCCATAAATACCTCAGACGGTCTAACTATTCCTATTGGTCGAGAGCCCGTCACGTGGCCGGTCTTAAACGGATGATAAAGACATGGCTAGCTGGTCTTGAGCACTTCCAGTGTCACAATAAAATGTTGGCTTCTAAAAATCCAGTGCCTTTTGCCGTTGTATTGGATGAACGTTCAGAATCCTCACGTGGGCATGCGCAACACTACCAGGGAGTCAGAATTTGATAGTTTTAAATTTAAAACGCAACGCCCCAGGTGCGTTCTGCGCGACATCGCGCTCAACATGCTACGCGCGTCAATCTCCATAAAAGGGTTGTTTACATCTTACTCGCCAGCTGAACACTCCATTATTTTGCTAGAGGGATGTTTCAAAAAACATGAAGTGAACTTGTTGACAAAATGGGAATTCTGTGAACGAATTAATTTATTTTTTACACATATATGTGCTCGGTCGGTATTTATCACTCTGTTTAAGACCGCTTTGAGTCTGGGTGCTGATAATTACCCGAGCCGGAGGCTTTTTTTTTCCATGCTTGGATTTTATAGACAAGGTGTTTTTTTTTGTGTCCTCATATACCCTGGTGTCCTCCATCATTTGCTTTGATGCCCTTCCCCATTCCTTGGTGCCCCTCAATTGCCTTCATATAGCGTCACCGACACCACGAACTGACACCCGGTGGTCAGCGTTGCAGAAATACAAATCGGAGAAAAACGCTTTTAAAGGTTTGACACGAATTTACTCAGTAAAATATTCCATCTATCTTAGAGGTTTTAGTAACACTTAACGTGAAAATGCTTAAACTATTTATTATAAACATTATATTGTAAAAATCTGCTTAGTTAATTAGCAATTAAATGATTAAGATGAGTTTCAATTCGTGAAAACGAAAGTTTATGTGTTTTTGGAGAGTGCAAGCATGCAATAGCGTTAGTGAGTGTCAGTTCGTGAAAACAAAAATTGACGCGTTTTGGGAGAGTGCGCGCACACACTGCGCATGCGTGCGCGCACTCTCCAAAAACACGTCAATTTTCGTTTTCACGAACGAACACTCCCTAACGCTATTGCATGCGCGCACTCTCCGAAAACACGCACATTTTGGTTTTCATGAACTGACACCCTGTGCAGAGTCACTTCGTGGTAACAAAAAATACCAGAATTAACCATAGTGAAAAATCATTAGTAAAATTTGCTTATTTTAGATGATTTCAGCAATTTTAACTTCGTCATGTTAAACTTCATGATACAAACTGCTAATTTGTGCAAAAAAAAGAAAATTTGAATTTTTTATATTTTTTTGTACATGTGTGATGCAGAGGGTGTCTGTTCGTAGTGTCGGTGACGATAGGTTCCCTCCTCGATTGCCTACTTTCCCTTTACACTCTAAAAACTAAAGTGTTCAATCCAACTTTATAAATGATAACTTTAACACTTGCTAAGTGTGCGGTCAGTGACTACACTTTAAAAGTTGATTTAACACTTTCCAAAGTGTTACGAATTACAACACTTAGAAAGTTACAAAAGTGTCAGAGTGCGCGCGCGCTCATACAACTTGTTACAAGAAGAGTGTTACTTCGTGAAAACGTTCTTGCTCACTTATGAGCAGAGTGCGCGCCATGCATTGCAATGGAAAGTGGAACTTGAGTGTTACTTCGTGAAAACGAAAATTGTCACTTTTGCGCAAAAGTTTTCATGGATACTTAGCGTAATTATTAAAGTAAAGCTCTTGAAGCTCGAAAATCGAAAAAAAAAACATGCTTTACACGGTAGAGTGTTACTTCGTGGTGTCGGTGACGATATGTCAAAATTATGATTTAACAATTACTATGTGAGATTGGATGTGTTTATACTGAGATATTATCGTAGGAACACTGCACATTTTTATGTAAATTCTGCTTTTATATCATACGCAATTGACATAATTTTAGACCCTATAACAGATGAGTGTCGCTATACATGTTCGTACGTTCATACGTGGATTGGATTTGCCTGATGAATCGATACATAGTCCTCATATGGAAAAACATGTGCACATATTAAGATTAAAGATTGGTCATACTTCTGTCGATTGTAAGATACGTACTTACATCATCGATACATCACGCAAATCAAATGCACGCTGTGCACTTACACGTACAATGTATAGCGACAACCATCTGTTGGAACTAAGGTCTAAAATTATCTTTCAATTTCGTACGATATAAAAGTTATAGTAACATCAAAATGTGCAGTGTTCCTACGCTAATATCTCAGTATAAAAAAATCTCACCTTTACTCAGCTTGTTATATCATGATGGTCGGCGATGTAGGACAAACGTTTATGAAGAACGCAACGCCATCAAAATGCTCAGTCGCCTAATACATTACTGCGCATGCGTCTATGCAGGAAAGCTCACAACACTGTTAAAATGTGAAAAGTCACATTTGAAGTTGATTAACTTTAGCATTACTAAGAGTTGGAATAACCTTTTGCAACATTTGAAATGTTGTTTTGGTATTTAACACTTCGAAAATGTTAAAATTCAACACTTCAGTTTTATAAAAACTTTCATGACTTGGACAGAACCCTTTTTAAAACAGACACAAGATTAAAGACTGCCAATGGTCCAAGCCAGCTTTTAGACATTGCTTTATTTCTTTTCTGTAACTGTGAGTATACTGCATTTTTAGGCCATAAAAAAGCAAAGTGGATTTTTATTGCCAGCTGGGACCAGAGGCCTTTTTAAAATGATAAACACAAGCTAATAATATTCAGTTCAACATCTGTTTTATTTTGAAACCATCAATTTCTCCATGCAAAAGTATGCAGATGAAAGCAAGTATGAAAATGTTGCTTTACCAGGTAAACATTCGGTGTACATGTACAGTTTGAAATGTAGATCAAGAACTAAAAAACTTAGATATGCAAATCTCCACTGAAGTCCGTTCAAGTTTTGTCTTTAGTTTGCAATATGGACCACAACTAGAACAAAATACTGACAGGAGCGATGCACAGATGCAAGACAGGCCTAGCAATTGTTCTTTCTCTGCAAGTACATGGATCAACAAACATGAAGCCCAAAGGATTAACATGTATTCTACTTAGCTAAATTTCTTTTTCTTTTGAGAATGGTGGACTTGGTTGGAGCAGCTTTGCATGTGTGACATATTGGATATATGTCCTTTGCTTCAAGACATGTCAGCAAATCATTTCCAGATGCGCAATGACAGCAGGCTGCTGGAAACACTTCAGAAGAATATTTCTCACAAACACCGTCTTCAAAATGTGCTCACCTTCTGACCCTGATTCATGTAGCACAAAGTCTGCAAGGTCTGACCCACAAGTGTAGTCAACTTGACTCGGGGCAGCATCCAGCTAATCAAGTTATTCCTGTTTTAGCTTTCGTGCTGCATGCAGGACCCTGGGCTTATTTATCACACTCCTGACAAGGGACTGTTCTCTTCACACGTGCAGACGTTTGTGCGGAAGGATTAAATGGAAGTCCATGGGCCGTCTTTTATCCTTCCTTGAGTGAGGGGCGGTCACGTTCGGTTGTTGGAGTGCCATAGACTTCACTGAACCCCTTGTAGTGGCCATGATGGGATCAGGTAGGAAATGAAGCTTTTCAAACTCGGATCCTGACAGTCTTGGGGTTTTATGGAATGCACATCAAGGATCAGAACATTTCTTGAGGCAGAAACTGTAGTGTCTGACTTGGCAGTGCTTGGCAAATCTGATTTGTTAAAGTCCTTCATGGTGGCGTTTTGTGGCAACTTTCCGTCAATCTGGTGGATGAGGTCATGATGGGCATCCATCTCATCAGTAGTGGCAGGAGTAAACAATTTGAAGGGGACGTCCTTCAAACTCAACTGGCGGAACAAGGATGATATCAAGCTGATGGAGTCCTGAAGGCTATCAGACAGCGAGTCAATGAGAGCTGGGTCCTTCATGGCAGCTGCACGGATGTCTGTGACACTGTTACACTTGGCTAGCAGAGCCTCTATTGCTGGTGACATTTCTTGGCGCATGACTCCCACAGCTTGCAGAGCTGAATTCAAAATTGACATGATTCGCTGACATGGATTTTTCCAGGAATGGCCAGGTGGAGTGCGTACTGCACCAACGGCATCAAAATCACCCTGAAGACAGAGTGCAATGAGTGACAGCTGTACTGAGAGGTAGTTTACTCTGTGGTCTGGACTGCCATCAGAATACAAAAAAAATCACTTCCTTCAGTGATTTTTCACCATCTTTAACGATCTGAATTATCTCTGTGGCATGGCGTAATTAGGGCGAGGAGGACTGGAAAGTTGAACCCGTCAAGGCAACGTTGACTTGACCCGGGTAGAAACTGCCTTCTATAGTCTCTGGAATGTAAATCTGAAGGGCTACACTAAGTGTCAAGGTCATCTTGGTAAAATCATGGTCAGACACATCAAAGGACTGGTTCAAGCCTATCACAACTTTCTTGCCCCTCTCAACTGCAGCAACCGGGTGTCCAGGCTCACCGCTCACCAACCTTGATTTTGTGCTTGTCGTCAACACTCAGCATTTCTGAATGGTCTCTAAGCATGACAACCATCTCGTTTTGATATCTGAACAAAGCAGATGCATACTGGGTGTCCTGGTGTTCTTTGCGCAATTGTCTCTGCTGTATCATGAATTTGACTTCAAGGCGTCCTGTGTACTGCAGAGATGCCTTTGACGTAGGTTTTTTGGCCAAAACTGCAAGCGAAGCCACTGTGGTGATGGGATGGGAACATCTGGGGGACACTGTTTTGAAACAAAATCAAGTAGATTTGGGACAGAAATAGCTGTTGCCAAGTATGTCACAGTTCCATGACGTTTCTCCTGTACCGCAGTTTCTACAACATTCTCTATATACTTCTCAACTTGTACTCAAAAAGGCTCATACTTTGATGGCCTCCCTCGGTTGTGCTCTCTTAGGTCAGTGACAATATCTGGGTCACCAAGTTCTATCAACTGCTTAACACGATTATCCATGGCAGCAGTATTTGCATCATGTGCAGTTGTGCAGTCTCTTGTCAGTCTTTTGTACATCTCCCTCAAATAACAAGGCTTGACCTTTGCGATTTTGCCAAACATAGTAAAAAACTCTCTACGAATCTGCCTTGTTTGTATGAAACTGGGGCAGTTGGTTTTGAACCGATTGTGACACAGACACAGATTTTGTCATGATGGCAACACAGGAAGTTGTTGCCATTTCAGGGACTTTCCAAATGAAATGAAAATTGCCTACATTTCCACCTGGAGCATGTGTGTGTATAAAACAGTAGGAAATGAAAGTCCATGTTCTTTCAGTAGTGTCAATTCTTGATATCGTATTTTCCTATCAAGCGATAGAAAGTCATTCACAAAAACAGAAATGAAGTCCTCCAAATCCTGAATCTTCGCAAGCAAGGGTTGAAATTTCCGAACGACAGATGGCACTTGGGACGTATTTGACGGCAGAACCACCATACCTGTACACTGTTCAGTAGAACAAACCTACAACGAAATACAAAACTAAGATTTGCAACAGCTTTATTCTATTTCTTAAATTCTCATGAACATTTGAAGATGTACTTGTCCGTGCTATTCAACAAACGTTTTTTTTTCTTTTCTCAACAAATTTTCAAATGGAATGTCTTTTGTTTTAAAGATATTAAAAATCTTTCAAAACAAAATTATTTTAGGCTACATTTGCACGGCGCCTCTATTTATGCGCAAATTATTGGCAAACACAAATTTGAGCATTTGAACTGAACATAGATGATGTTTTCTTTCGTAGTCTCATTTGAAAGTGGGTAACTTTTGTACTTTTAAAAAAATGGCAACTGGAAAAATGTTTTTATTTTTTAGGGTAAAGCTGGAAAAGAGCACAGACAGAACATCTTTAAAAGATTTAATTTTTGAAAATAAATATTAAATAAATTATTTTTAAGCAATGTTTTTTTTTGGGGGGGGGGTGAGAGAGAGGGCGAACAACCTCCCTTTGGTGATCAAGGACCTGAAAAAAAGTCAATAGCCGACTCCCTCCCCCCCCCCCCCACCCCTCTGGAAATCCTGACGGCCATGACTGTGCCAAGCCATTATATACATACTGGTTTTGAAAGGCTCTGGTTCAAACTTTTTTCGTCACATTTCTTCGTCATGTATGCAGCGTAATTGGTCATCGCCAATGCCAGAGATTTCAAACCAGAAATATCTGTTTCCACTGATCCTTCTTCAACCATGGTTGACAAGACAAATCAATTTTAAGATATTAATTTATGTTTTAAAGAGCTAACAATTTACAGAATAAAACTGAACTACACCAAGCTCCACGTACATTGACATCGAGATGAGTGGGTTTCAATGAAGCATTCCTGAAATGTGAATAGGTGCTCAATAGTGATTTCAAACACATGGGAGGAGTTCAGTTCAGCCACCCTTCCTCTACAAATAGAAGACAGTGCACTATTAATTAATTAATTATTAAATAAGTAAAACACTCAGTTGGGGGAGCTCACATAAAAATTAAGAACATTCAAAAAAAATTATTTATTTTTATGGGCACACTGCGACATAGACCAACCAACAAAATGTGCCCAATTCAAGTTTACAAAACAAATGGCATCAATTTTAGCCACCCCCCCCTTCAAAAAATACTAAATATATCTACACCCACTTGTATTACGCCAGTTCATTCTGCATGTCTGAAAATGAAATGAAAACAAAATACTTAAGTGCCCACCATAATTTAAATTCCTAAAGACCAAGGCCTAGCATCAACACAGCTCAACTGAATTAAATTTTGAAGACGAATAATAATATGGGGGGGGGGGGGGCTAAACAAAGCAACCCACCATCACCGTACCTGCAGTAGATTGCCATCCCAGATTTTTAAAGAGAAAAAAAAGGGGAGGGGGCCTTGCAATAGTTCTGCCCTTTCAAGCTTTGTGAGCTGCTGTGATAGGGTCACCAGTTCATCACGGTTGAGTCGCTGTAGCACGTGCTTGTGTTTTCGGGGTCATTGAATCCGGTTAAACAGCTGCATATGTCAGGAACTCCACACTGCTGTTGCTGCAGGGTTGGTCTGTGGGGGTCCAAAATCCAAAGGGTATCGCAGAGAACCCCAACAAAATGTTCCCCAAGATGAAGGGAATCCATCTTTCACCCCAGTTCACCAGCTTGCAAGAAATTTAGGATGGCGTTGTAGAGTTCAAACTTTGCGTTCTTTCTTGGCGTGTCCCTGGCACGGGGCAGGCATTTTGCCTGTGAAGTTTGCATCATTACTTCAAATGCATTTACCACGGGCTTCTTTCCAACATCTGGCTGCATGTCTAGCACAAATTTAGAGTATTTTCCGAACTCACGTATTTTTTCGGGGGGGGGGGGGATAGCTTGGAAAAAAACAGTTGGGGATGTTCCGACCATCGCAGTCACCTTTGATTCAGTATACTTGGCGTCCAGAACAAATCTCCTGCCACCACTGGACAAAGTCCCATTGCACACAGATTCGTGCACAGTAAGTAGACTTACCGAGCCGTCACATGCTACAATACCGAACGGTCGAAGAGTTTTCAATCCACAAACAATGGACACGGAAATAAGAGGCATAATTCTTCATGTTTTTAGACACGCCTTTATTCATAATCACAACCGCATGTCATCGCATCATTATCGTGTCGATTGATCAGCTGGCAGCAACTTCGTACCCATAGTCTCCCATCATTCGTTCAACATCAAACTCGTACCGGATAATTACTGGGTACGAGCTGCCCGCGTAATTTTTTTTCCTAGGAGGGTTAGGGGCAATGTCATGAATAATTCAGTTTTTCCTTTGAATCATTGCAAGACTTAGGTTCTCGTTCTATTTTCCCCTTAATTTAAAATTATCTCAATGATAAATTTGGAGAAGAAAAAGAGCTGATGAAAATGAGCAGCGACGACGTGGATTCGAACCAGGGATCTTTGTATCCATAGCTCATCCACTATCCATTAGGCTACTCTGTGGTAGCTCGACGACAACCGTTCTTTAAAATGCTTTAATGTATTGTAACTGGTTGAGTAACTAGCAACAATGCTGTTGATGTCATTGTCCGTTCTCATGGATAAACATGAATTATTAATGACATTGCCCCTAACCCTCCTAGGAATAAAAATTACGCGAGCTGCCTACAAACTAGTCTGGCTCTCTGTGACCCCATTGCCCTTCGGACTTGCAGCCGAGAAACAGTATACCCACGAACGTTTGAGGCAGTACAGCAATAGAGGGCGCTGTTGTAGCTAGCCCGAAAAATTTTGGGGGAAAAACCCATTGACGCGCACGCTTAAAACCGACGCGCGCGCTGACCAGAGACCGACCATTTTTTGTTTTTGCCCAACACTCGATATAAGCATGTAGGCTTCCAGAACTAAGTCAACACACCATCAGAAAGTATGGCTTGATAGATCATCAAATCTCAGCATAAACTGTCCAGCTGATATGCACATGTGTATGCATCCATGTTAGGTCTCTTGACTTGTATGTGGATTTATTCCATGCAGTAAACTCTGAATGATCCCCTCAGATCGTCTCAGCAAATTGGATAACACTGTCAGACTACTCTGTTGTGCAAATCCCCTTCTATCATACTTTAATCTTAAATATACAGATAATTAGACAGTACAGTAGAGCATAATTAAACATCTTATACACTGGGTTGCCCCATGATTTAACTATATCATTTTTTTTTAAAAGACTGCATATGTTTTGCCATCACAACTTTTCTTCATTAAAAATATTATATTATTAAGCCACGTGTATACTGAACATGCCCAGTGACTCTTTGAAACTCATTAAGACTTTGTACTCACTTGGACAGAATTAAACCACTTCAATTTAAAATGACAATTTGATTAAAAACATAATAAACTAAAAAAAAAATCTTTTTAAGCATTCTACTAAAAGAATGTCGCACCCTTTTAGCCCAGCATGAATTTGATCATGTTCTTAATCTTATTCCTCCATGATTTTGATCGAGCTCAATCTCAAAGGTAACTGTGCACGAAAACACTGTTTTATCAATCATCGTCAGTTCCGCGCCAACCTCGTTCCCCATGGGCACGATCTTGCTGCGCCATGTTGTTTCCTACCATGCCTTGCGCGATCTCAACCCCCGGTATTGTGTAATTTAAATGTGTCAAAATATAGCACATTATATTTAGGCTGCAGTTTAACCGTTTTACGTGCTGACGCCATCTTTAAAATGTTAAAAGTTGTGATTTTATAGAATCAATTCTTTCTTGGACGTTGCGTTATTTAGCAAAGATTGGTATTAAATGTACGTACCCCTTTCGTTCCTTTACAAGCGAAGATACAGGGTTTTTTTAGCGAAAAACGAGGCTGCCATAATCCATATCGTACAGGCATCACGACTGTTGAATAACAATTCTTTTTTTTGTACGTGACGTTACGTGCAAAGCACGCGAGCGCATTATGCTGTGAATAGCCAATCAGCGTCATTTACGTCATCATCACGACCAGGGGTTAGTGTAAGGAACGCACACGCGCCCCTAGAGTCGAGGCTGGTTCCGTGCTTGATCACAGGCACGAGACTGGGAACAAGGTTGTGCTGCATAGTCTTGGTTCCAAAAGGCCTAGTTGTGTGAGCTGGAGTGATAGGGCTACCAGTCCGTGCAGACTAGTACCCTGCTTTAAATAATGTTGGGGTTTACATATTCGTCGCGGGACTTAAATAATTTTGGGGTTTACATTCGTCGCGGGGCTTACAATAATTTTGGGGTTTAAATTCGTCGCGGGCGGGACTTACAATAATTTTGGGGTTTATAATCGTGGCAGGGCCAACCTCTTCCCCAGTGCTTACTTTATTTTCAACATTGTTTCCAATAGTAAACCCTGGGACTTACTTACTTCCTGCATCCTGATTCGATACCGCAATTGGCTAGAAATGGATTTTTATCGTTTATTTGGTGTTGTTATTCACAACGTGCAGTACGTGTTTTCGCGATCATTCGTTCACGCCTTCTCAAAATATTCATTTTCTTTCCAATTTGTTGATATTAATATGAAACGTGATACTGCATATTATTGTCTCGTAAAGATCGTAACAAAATCATGTTCACGCACAGGCAGGCACCAGACTACTCCTAATTTGCATACGTATTCAAAATCTTGCACAAGGAAATGACCCAATACCAGGGTGAGAGAGCAGGTAGTGGTGGGCGCGTACTGCTGGACAACCTGGGGACAAGGTTGTCGCGGGGCGTACAATAATTTTGGTGTTAACATTCGTCGCGGGACTTACAATAACTTTGGAGTTTACATTCGTCGCGGGGCTTACTTTATTTTGGAGATTACATTCGTCGCGGGACTTACAGTAATTTCGGCGTTTACATTCCTCGCTGGACAGTAATTTTGAGGTTTAGTCAATTTTGTGTTTTATTGTACATTTAATTTAATACGGGTGTTTTATTTGTAATGATTTGTGTATTTCTCTTTTACGCTTCGATTTTGTTTAGGTGTTCTTTATTTTACTTTCCTGCATTTTTATTATTAATTCGTCGGGTGCACCACGAAGTGACGTATCGCAAAATCGGTCATTTCGAGAAAATCGACTTTTTAGGAATCGCACTTTTGAGGCGCGTTTTTCCAATCGAATTGAACAAGCTTTGTTATTTTTTTGAAAATGAGCCGACAAAAGAGGGCATTTACTGCCTCATGAAAGTGAAATGTTGTCAGTGCTGTGGCCACTAGAAAATATTCGCTCTTGAATCTATTCGTCACTTCGTGAAACATAAATTTCCAATTACTTAAGTCGCACGACGTGGCGTATAGCTATTCGTCACTTCGTGGTGCAGAAAATATGAAAAACTTCATCTTTTGCGCATGCGCAACACTGCGCTGCACGTAAAGTGCATGCCTGTTCATTTTGTATTCATCCATTTTAAAAAATCAGTGTTCTACGACGGTACTATGACTTTGAATTTCATTAAGACAGGGAAGAGTAATGGTTGCCCACGGAATTTAATTGGACATTTTCGTAAAGGGTAAATCAGGAATGCCTAACAGGAGGTTTGACTTCAATTTGTGACAAAGTCCAGCGAAAAGAAAGGTCTCCAAGGTTAAGGGAAGTCGTTAGAAGATGGTAAATACCAACCTATCAAAATACTTTGGTGGTGAAATTTGGCATGCCAAGGCCACCTGACCTAATTTACCTTTGGGCGGGGTCATTAGAGAATAGATAGACGCTTCTCACAACGAGGAAATCAAAGGGAAACGAGAGCAAACAAAGTGAAATCAATATAGTGTCTTCAATTCTTCAATCGAACTTATTTATTGTTTAAACGTGGCTTTATAAACGTTTTATTACTTTCAAATGCAGTTCATCAATTCAAGCAAATTTTAATAAAATTCATAATATCAATGCTTCAATTAATTAATCATAGTTCCAAATCATTTATATTTTGCAAAAACTCCTCTTCTGGCTAAAATTGATCGAGACATGTCATTTTTTTTTTACCCGATGCTGTGTCGTTTGCCCCGGATAAATATCATTTTGACCCGGCAAAGTTTTATTTTTTTACCCGCAATACGGTTCTAATAGTGAAGAGGAATTAGTCATCTTTTGTGTTAATTGTGTACAAATTCACACTTTCGTGACCTGATGTGGAAGGTTCTTAAAGAATGCAACGTGGTCCGGATGCTGCACAACAGCAGTTGGCCCTGTACACAAGGTCATGAGGTCTTCACATTTCCCTGAAGACAATTTGGGTAGGCTGCTTTCATACGACTGTCCGGGCAGTATGTTACTTTCAGGGGGTGAGTGCCTTGAGATTCTGTTCAGGTCAATGGTCCCCCACCTTGTGTCCAGGTGAGACTTTTCGACCTTGATCATGCCCTGGAACCTCTTGTCTACGTGAATTTGCATTATTTTGGTCCACTCAATATTGTCGCCTTCCACGGTAGATCGTGCACGTAGAACGTGCATCTCTCTAGATGTCTCTTTCCAGTCAAGAATATCAGAGGTTTTTACCTCCACCACCCGGTAAGGTTCAGGGTTTCTTCGTGCCAAACTCATGAGAGCTGCAAGTTGAGACGGAATAAAAATGTCTCCCACTCCCCTAAAAGTGGTGATTCTTTTTAATATTGAGATTAAACATATGTTACATTGAACAAAGGATATACAACAAAATGATATGTTCATATGAGCAAAAGGAACAAATGTGTATTGCTTGTTTTGTGTCACAAATTAAATATAAGCCTCACTGTATTGAACTCTACTTGGCTGGGTATCAAGATCACTCTTTTACACAAACTATAGTGTCTTTTCTTGGTGAGAAACGAATAACGGGTGTGTTTAATGAAAATTGTGTCAGCCTTCAGATTCATAAAGATAAACAACATTGATGGATCAGATAAATCTTTCAGATTTCTTGAAATACATGTATGGATTGTCATTGCATGCTCACGTTTCAAGAATACATAGGCCTACATGAAATAAGAGTTGATTTACGTTAGTTTGATTTTAATGTCAGTTGTCCCGAGGCACTTGCAACAAGTGTATGTGTAAGCAAGGAGGTAGACAAAGTGACAAATTTATCTAACAGGTAAGTACGTGTACATGTTCCCCAACCAGGTGTTGATCTAGATCTACATTTAGTACCTTTTACTGTTTTCCTTGAAACGTGTTCAAACTTGTTTTTCGGGGCAAGGCAAGGAAAGATTCCCATATCTGGCGATCACTTGCCAAATGTTTAAAATGTCTAAAATCTAAAAAGTATTGTCAAAATTTGTAATTATACTCATACTTCAAAAAAGGAATCACGCAGGAGATAAGTTTGTTGTGTCTCTCGCCACAGCTTCAAGTTTTTAATCAACCTTATTCAACCGGAATACCAAAGATTAAGGGCAAACCGGATACATAAAGCACATTAACATTTAACATGAGGAGGTACCCATGACCGCCTCACGTAGTTTGATGCTCACAAGAAAACTGATAGTGATAGTTTAAGACCACAATTACGATAATGGTACCCATTGACCACTACCTACCAACAACGGCCGTTGTGAAAGCCTATTAAATCAAGCGATAAAACCATGTTCACTCAAAACCAGCATTATGGGGCTCGTTTTCTTCTGGAGCACCAATACAAATGCCAAACACGAAAAGCGACCCACATAAGAAACAAGCACCATAACTGCGGGAACTTACATTAGCCATTACAACAAGTATTAAAATGGCCATCCTCCATACAAACGATCAGCGTTGAAATAACGCGCTGTATTCACACACATGTATGGGTATAGGCTAATGCATACGCCCTCGACTTACTGAAACCATAACTCCTAAAAGAAACAGGTACTGAACATAGACTCTGTACCCAATGGAAATTTAGTTTGTCTGCTTGCTGTAGAAACCAAATATTTCTGCTTGTGGAAAAATTGTATGTACGTACTTTTCGAATTCAAAACGATAGCAATTGCACTTCGGGCACACTGACTATGTCAGACATCCATTAACAATACATGCGTTATAGGTGGCCGATTCGCTCGGCCAGATGGCATACGGGGCAGTCTAATTGCCTTTCACTCACGAAGTTTATTCAGAAAGTATCTGTACAGCTAGTTGCTGTCAATTCTAGTGAATATTCAAACCAAATTTGAATGAAATTCACAAAAATGTTATGTACGTACTTTTCAATATTCATAAAACCATTAATCAATCTGAAGTTGATCGACTGTATAATAGGCCGATAACCCAGTTTTGGCTTGTGTTTGCGCCAGGTGCGCGCGCGCGTGCGTGCAGCTTGTTTTTCACGCGCGGTACTGCATGCTGATTGGCTAATGGTCATTTGTTTACTGCGTTCGCACGCGGCTAAATCAGGTCACCGCGTATTCGCTAAATGTGTATTCATTACTTCCCAAATCAGTGCGCGCTGTAATATTGGCTGTATGTAAATGAAATGATGATATCACACGTATGTTGCGCGCACGTTGGTTACATATCAGTTTAGTTGCCGCCACATTCCCGAATGTTGCGCACGCGCACATGTGCGCAGTCGCTATGTTGCGACGTTCGCGTTGGTAGGGACGCCGCGCGATGCGTTATAAGCATCCTAACACTAGGGCGTTTCTGGCATTTCATGACATACCACTTGCTACCTACCTACCCCAGTACAGTAATGGAGGGACGATACACTTATTTTTAAATAAATCTAATCAACCCCACGAACAATAAAGATAAAAAAATGACCCCCAAAAAACACTTCAAACGGGAATAATCAACGTTAGTTTAATTTAGCCCGATAAGTGAAAGTACAAACAACGTGATTTCTTGTCTCCCCCGGGGTTTTTCGAAAGAAATATTTCCCAAGCACACAATCAACAAACGTTGTTACATTAAACTGCTTTGATAACAGCCCTGGAATGTTGTTTGTTTTTTTAGAGTATTTAGCAATTCTACGCGACATGACTACATCTATCAAGTTCACCACGTGCGGTATCGATTATTACACATATCGACAATAACTGGTATCGCTTCCAGCTTAAAGCTATTCATTTACGTGTCAATGAACTATTCGAATATTCTGAAACAGCATTGTCGATTAATCGATTAAAATTGTCAGAGCGCCAAATTCAAGTTCAGAGGTAAATATAATTTTCCACCATTGTTTTAATAAAAAGAATTCATACCGTTTATAATAATTTTTTAAACCAGTATATTTTAAATAAATTTTAAACATATACAGCCATGGCTTTAAATAAAGCTCGATACTTTTCAGTACGTTTTATTATCGGAATGGATCAACACTTTTTCAACTAAATCTATAATTATTATTATTAACAACAATGCCAATGGGGTTAGGCACAGGCTTAAGTTGTTGGATTTTAGACATCTTTCATCTAAAACAGAAATAGGCCTATACACAATTTTGTAACTTTTTAAAATGATTCTATGGATATTTAAATGAACACTTTAACAGTGTGTAACACATTCCTGATAATCTTAAATACCCAATTTTAAATTCAAATAAAGTTTGATACTTAGTTTCAGCAAAGTTAGTCTTCAGCAAAGTTATTTAGCCTTATTCTCGGAATGGATCAACACTATTTCAAGTATATTTGTACATCTCCAGCGCCTTGAGGCGGAGCTGATGTGCAACTGTTTTGCGCTTTAAAATTTCTTTTTATTATTATTTTTATTAGTTAAAATCCATTATTATAATAACGATGGGGTCAGGCACAGGGTCAAATTAGGACTTATGTTGGATTCTAGACATAAAACAGGAAAAACATTTTATTTACAACATTCTTAAATGTTCATTTGACATTGGACATAACAGTGTATTTTGCATACATGTAACACATTTCTGATAATCTTATACAAAATTACAATTCCAGCTTTGCTGAAAATCAACATGACAACGATAATGAAACTAGACAAGTTCACACTTGACAGACACCGAGAGTTTCTGCAGAGGCTCTGTCGAATATGTGGACAAAGAGCCATACGGGAAGCAGATGAGTCTAGGGGGAAAGCTGCCAGGCTTGTTTCTTCATATGGGGACATGATACAAGTCACGTTTGCGGTTGATGTACAAAATGATGAGCCTGATGTGTATCCCAAGAACATCTGTGAATCTTGTCGTGCCAAACTCTATCTCAAGCCCAAGAGATCAGCATATCACTGGTCCCCTCATCCAAGGAGCTTTCCATGTGAGGTGTGCACAATGTTTGCACAGCAGTCAAAGGGCGGTCGTCCAAAAAAAAAAAACCACAGGAGCTGGTCGTCCAAAAGCAGGTGACAACTCCCACCAAGCACTTTGGTGAACTGAATAAAGGAATGGCATCGCTGCAGTTCCCCGACCTTGATGACATTGCCAACTTTTCACCAACCAGTCCCATCTACAACTGTCAAGTGTGCAAACACTTTCTCAGGTGGCCAGTAGCCCTTCCTTGTGAGCACATATTCTGCTTGCAATGTATTCAGGATATCTGCAACAAAGAATATGAAACCAAATATCAGTGTCCTATCTGTGCCAATAAGTTCAAGTTTCACGAAGTCGAACTTGTGAAAGAGTACTTTTTGGAAACTCTGACAAGAGGCAGCCTCAAATGTGACACCTGCAATATTGTAGTGCCACTCCCAGAGGTTGGCCAGCATAACTGTGATCCCAACAACATCATCAAGGGAGTAGAAAACTACCTGGCAACTCCCGTCACCATCCCCCTGACACCTACTCTGGAAAAACTTGGGACACACATTCTCAAAACCAAACTTGCCCAGTCAACCGATCATGTGTCTGTAGTTTTCAAAACAGGAGGGCAGGTAAAATGCCATGATACATTTCATCAAAGATACTAAACTCTAACTTTGTTAAATCACAAAACAAATAACTGTTGACAATTTCATGTCTCTACATAAATACTCCACAGAAATTAGTTATTTCAATAGTTGTTTTTAATTAAATGAATAGTTTATTGTTAACCTCAAAGAACATTATTTGCAACTAAATTTCCTTTTATCAAGTTGTTATATCGCAATAATATTCATAGTATTGCACAAACCTTATGCGCTTTAAAATGACATCTTAAAAATATGCAGCACCTAGTAACAGTTTGCCTACCGAAAGCACGGCGTAACAGTGATGAGGCGTCAGCATCATCGAAGCGGCAGCGAACTCTGGTGCTTGAGCGAGCACGTGACATCGTCAGTGGAGGGTCAACCAGCAGCCAGCTGATGGATGAGGTGTGTGTGAAGTCCCACCAGGAAGACCTTCAGAAACATCTTTGGGAACTCCAGCGGCTCCGCATTCCCCATGGGGAGCTCCTCTCCTTGAAAGCAAACATGGGCTTCAGCTGGAAGAGAAATCGGGAGCTCAAATGGTTTGTTAAAACAACGTGTTTCATTAGGAATATTATATTTGTAAAACAAAAGGTATATTTGGGTAGTTTACAAATCCAAAACAAATTGCTCTTATTTAACGAAAACAAAATGAGATCAAACTCTGATTACATTGGGGGTTACAACAGTTGCAGAGACTCGGGTTGGATCCAGGGGTTTTTTTCAAGGGGGGAGGTTAAGGGGTACCAAGATATGACTTGAGATGGGCTCTTACCCAATCCTTTTCCTTTGTGGTTGTGTGATGAAATTTTAATTCAGCTGGCTGAAGCAATACGGCAGAGTATCTCCCATCCAGTTTCCCTGATGAAGTGAATGGTGGAGATGTGATTAAGATGGCTCCATGTGTTGGGGTTCAGTCACTCTGTGCAAAGGTGATCCAACAACTTGATGAGTATGACAAGTAAGTTCAATTTTTTTTAAAGACTGTGAGGGCAAAATGTTGCATATTTTAAATATAGTCCTAAATACAGTTGGTACACACACACACACTTTAATATACATGTTTATACTCTGTATTGAACAGGATAGGAAAACTCACCTGGCATGATGAGATCATTCCTAAAGACGAGATCTGGCTGAAGATAGGGGGCGACAAAGGCGGGCGAACCTTCAAAATGATGCTGCAAATCGGGAATGTGCCCAGCCCCAACTCCCTGAGCAACACAGTTGTTATCTGTGCCTTTGAGGCCAGTGACACCATCTACAACATGGGAATCGGCCTCCTACGTTTGAAAGAACAAGTTGATGAATTATTGCAGTCCTCTTGGAGGTGAGTGCAGAACTTTTCATTACTGCAGTTGTAAGCAAAGGGAAGTAAAACGCCTAGATGGCGATAACCAATTATGTTGAGCTTCTTTTCCACTCATTAATGTTCTGATATCTCTGTACTTTAAGGGATCATGCCTTTGAAATCTTCATGTTTGGAGATTATGAATTCCTGTGCCGCATGTATGGACTAACTGGAGCAACAGGTAAGGAACTTGATCTGTAGAAAAATTGTAATAAAATTGTGATATATATATAATTCAACATGGACTTTTGTAATGTCTTTATTTTGAAATAAAAATGTAATCTACGTGTATGAAATTTAAGTTTTGACGTTATCTTTTGAAACTTCTATACATGTAAAGGTCGGCACAGCTGCCTGTACTGTACTGTCTCCAGGGAGGACATGAAGCGCCCTCGCCAAAACAGGCAACCAGTCACCCAAAGGACCCACCACAGTATGAACGAAGACTACAAACGGTTTCAACAGACTGGAAAAAAATCCCAAACTTGCAAAGACCTGCAATAATATGATCCGAGATCCAGTCTTTCCCATTCCAAATGCAAGGTAATTGTTTTTTTAATTTTAAATGACAAAACACTTTTTAACAAGAATCAGTTGATGTCCTACAAACTTTAACAATTTCATTATCATATTCTTACATTTCCTCCTTTCAGGTGTGCCCCCCCCCCCTGGTCTCCACATAAGCCTTGGCCTGTTCTTGAAGCACTTCAATAGCTTGGAGGCTGCTTGTAGTGATCTTGATGTGAAAGTGGCAGCCACTTTAGCCAAGACCCCTTCCACGCAGCCCCAGCAGGAGAATCTTTTAGGCCGTGCCTATCAAGAATACGTCAAAAAGATCCGAACAGCAGAAGGCTGTGAGCAACAAGCGGACCACTGGAGAGCAAATGCTGACCAGCTCAAAGAGCAGCTAACGGCAACCATAGTTGAGTTAGATGATGAAAACCATCCCGTTGTAGAAATGTTGGCACAGGCAGTCAAAGAGAGTCAAGAACAATTGAGTGAAATGGTAAATGTAAAGTTTTTTCTTTTAACATTATGTAAACTTTCTTTCAACCAGTGAACTCAATATTTCATAACTATAGTTTCTTAATTCTTTTAGCATCATTTTGCATACATACTTGGTTTTAACAGCAATCCAAAGCTTCAGAAGCAAGAAAGGCCGCCAAGTTGGAGACTGGGCAGGGACCCCTTGTGTGTGCCCTGGACACCACACTACAAGAATTCCGTGTTCAGCGGCAAGCGTATCATGGGAAGTCTTTCGTAGGGAATCACGTGCACAAGTGTTGCAAGGTGAGTTCTCACACCAGTCTCACACTATTCCTCCAGCACAGCTGCTACGCAAAATTCACAAACATTTCATAACATAATCAACCCTTCATTAATGTTTAATCTGTCAACAGCCAGAAAACATTCAAAAGCTTGTCGACTCCATCACATCCACCACAAAGACACTGTGTCCCCGATCACCTCCTAGACAGAGAGAGGCAGAGCAATTGGCAGCAAAATATAAGAAATTGCTGTCCATGTTTTCCAGCTGCCATAATCTCTACAATGTTTCCAGGCCACTAGATGATGCTGAAATTGAAGTACTTGGTAAGCAAAGCCATTTTAATAATAGCAAAAAATAAAGCTGAAATAATAGTCAAACAAATGTGCAGTGCAACCATATTTATATAATGAATGATTAAAAAATGTCACATTAAAATGCCCAAACAAAAAGAAAACAAAACAAAAATAAAAACACTGCAGTACATTGTAAATAATTACCCATCTCTCTTTTGTTCCTCCAGAAAAAAACATCCTGCAATACATGAGCTTCTTCAGAGAAGCCTTTGCAGGGGAAACAGTGCCTCCAAAGATGCATATGCTCGAAGAGCACGTAGTTCCCTGGATAAGGCAGTGGGGTGTTGGCCTTGGCTTCCACGGAGAGCAGGGTGGGGAGTCCGTCCATGCTAGACTTAACACCATCCGTGCAAACATCCGAGGATTCAACGACGATCTCAAGATCCTGAAAGCTGTCGTTGAAACCCTTTGGATTCAAACCAGCCCATCAACACTGGAGAAAAAAACATCCATGAGGCCTTGTTTACATAATTACATTGTAAATGTAGTGTCTGAGTGTTTAATGAGACTTATCTCAGACCATCCAATGCAAACTGGCTTAATTTGAATTTTGAATAGGCCTACCTGTACCATGATTGTGACTTCTTATAATTATAAGGCCTGTTGCTAGGACATGAACCTAACAAATTTTCCATTCATTTCCAATTAGGCCTACATACTTCATAGTTCGTGAGAGGTTTGATCATGATATATATGGTTTCAGACATGATTGCTATTTGCTAAAAGTAAGTGTTTCAGGATTGTTAGTAACACCACTGCACCAGTCAACAACCGCAGACATGACAGACATAATGAAATACTATTCCTGGTGTTAATGTTGTCATATTGTTTTTATCAATTTGCTGTGCACATGTAGTACTACTAAAAGTACTAGGGCCTACATGCTAAGTTAGTGTGACCGGCCAGACTTACACTCCTGTAATTATGCTGCCAGGTCCCGTCTGTAAATATTTCTTTGTCGATGTCTTATATTTTTAGCATAAACAGCGATGCGAAAGTTGTCGAAGCATTGCGAGCGCCCTCTTGTTTTTTCCGTGGAATAGAGCATACAGAGTTGCGTAACAATTTGCATATGACATGCAGTGCGAAAAAGCCTTTTATTCCGTGCAGTGTCTCAAAGCATCGGGCTTCGGACGCACATTCCGTGAATTTTTCGCTAGTTTTCTTGGAGAGTAAGCAAGCATGTAGGTCACTTGACTGCTTGTCGTTGCTGCTGCCAGCCACACCTTATTGCGAGCCAGCTTGTCTATATTTTGCTGTGTTTCTCACGTGGTTTTGCCATGGTTAGCACGCCGCATGTGCATACACATATCGTGTACATGCATATCGTGTAGTTTGCCCAAACATCCCGAGGCATAGGTACACAGGCCGCAACTGCTCCGGTAAGTGTTTCAACTTCGTAAATTTTGATGTTATCTTAAATAGCACTTTACGACATATTTGTATGCCATGAATACTCAAGGTTGGAAGCCAAGTCTGTATGAAACATTTTTATGCCATAAAATAAATATCCCAGGTTGAAAGCCAAGTCTACAAAAATTGTGCATAATATGACTGGAATTTTTGGATACCGAACCTTGTAATATTGACTGTGTACTTGCACATACTTCGATCCTATTATGTTGAATTATAGGGTCAATGCACTTTATTGAACTCAAAGTTGGATAGCGTGGATGGAAAGAGAAATAAGAGAATGTTCTAGCCTGAAATGAAACACATGAGACATATAGATGGATGTACGAATACAGAATATTGAATACTCTTTTTATGAGCCTTACTGTTTAAACAAACAAATGTTAAGAAATAGATGTACGGTTTAAAATGCATTGTAAATTCATCAATATAGAATAACTACGGATGTGTACACACGTACTGTGGAGATGAAACTTTTTTATGGCACTGATGATTATTTAATATTCCTTCATCAAAACATTTATTAATATTTATGAGATTACTTAATATGTACAGTAATTTTATTACAGCTACTGCTTGTGGTTCTGTGGTTCCTGATGGTCACAAATAGAGAAGCCTTCTCGAGTAGACCAGTGTATCCCTTATCCAGCATCCATAATATTTGGGTACGTGTATAAAACATTATTGCTTGAAATGTGCCTAAGAAATTGGAGATTTGGAGATTTAGAGATTTGGAGATAAATGTGTTGTAAAATTATTGCATAGCAAGTGCTTATGGAGATTATTTCTCCTTGATTAAATTTTTATGCCTTTAATATTTTTATGCCTTTAATAATTTTATGCCTCTCGTAAGAAATGTACTTGTAAATTCGCAGCAAAAACATTTCTATGGAACAAATCAATGGAAATTGAGGTTTATAGAACCAGTAATGCAATTTCTCATGATAAGAGATAACCAAGGATAAGGAGAGATGGTTATTTCAAATAATTAAATAATTGAATATTGGATTCATAGTCATTGTATATTTGTAAATAAATTAATTTCTATTCTTCTGTTTTCTGTTATTACAGACTGCTGAAGAATGACTGTCGTTTTTTGTAATAATAAAATTTTGATCAATTAAGTGGAATTATATCCCTGTGTCACTTTCAAATTTTTCTGCGTAACCTTTCCAGCTCGGTTACATTAGTGTACAAAAAGTGTTTTTTATTTGTTTAATAACGTTTTTAGTTTATTTTTTTCTTCTGCTATTTTTTATTCGTGAATGGATCCAGGCCTATCTACTCTTTAAGGCTTTTTATTTACCATTCATTTAAGTAAGGTTATTAACCAACTCAACATGCTCAAGGGATTATTGTATGTTATAATAATAATAGTTTTTGTTTTTATCGTTCAATCAAATCTATTATCTGTTCAGCCACGCTGTCTTACCAATTCTGGGAGTTTCTAATTCTCATTTTTGATAAGTTTGAAGGATTCCTTCCTCCATCATTTGTCCATGGCTCCATGGTTCGACATCCACCGTCAGCCTCTCCTAAGTGGCTACATAATGTACCTGCGACTGACCTGCATGCCGTTTACTCGGCCGCGCCGCGCCGCCGCACAGCTCAGAATGCATGCATCGCGCGCGATTCGATTGTTGTCGTTTAATAATAACACCGGAAGTGAAACACGTCACATGGCTCCCATGTATTTTAACCGCTATTCAATTTGTGTGTCACGTGACAATGTAAAACCGACCGAAAATTGGAGAAATTCGGCAAAAAATCACCTCTTTTTCCCCTGTGTCAAAACGTTTTAAACTGATCGATTTTGTCAGCTAACCAAACGTCTTGTTATAAGACTAATACTAAATATTCATATTTTCATCCATATTCATAGGAGTACCCTCCACAGATGACGATGTCATTGGATAAAAAAAACGTAGGCTACGACGTCACGAAACTGTTTACAACGCGCGCTGGCATTTAAATACGCAATGCGCATGCGCGAAAACTAATCTGACGCGAAGCAACCTCGTTCCCAGGGTGTCGAGCAGTACGCGCCCACCACTACCTGCTCTCTCACCCTGGTATTGGATCATTTGCATGTGCAAGATTTTTGCAGACGTATGCAAATGAGGAACAGTCTGGTGCCTGGATATGCGTTACACATTAGCGTTTGTTTTTACCCCAGACACCGCATACAAAAACAGAGTCAATTCGTAGCAGCGCGAGCACGGAGTGAGTTACGAAAACACGATTTTTGAAATCAAACTGTTACGATCTTATCAAGACAACATGCAGTATCATATTTCATATTAATATGAGCAAATTGGAAAGGAAATTAGTATTTTCGAGAAGGCGTGGACGAATGATCGCGTAAACACGTACTGCACGTTGTGAATATATAGCACCAAGTACACGATAAAAATCCATTACTAGCCAATTGCGGTATCCAATCAGGATACAGGAAGAAAGTTTCCTATCCAGGGTTTACTATTGGAAACGCGGTTGGAAATAAAGTAAGCACTGGGGACGAGGTTGGACGCGAAGGTACCCCAAGGACACTATACCAAGATCAATGCCTCAGGCATGACAAGGTTACACCTGTTGCATCATAACACTTAAAACAATTCAGGGAATACAAATGACTCATAATAAGAAAGTAAAAGTTGACCAGGATGGAAAATACCAAGATCCTGAATAACCAAATTAATCTTAAAACAAAAAGGAATATATAAGATTGAAAACTTGGATATAGAGAAAATAAAGAAAAGGGTTAGCTACTGAAACAAACTTAACTAAGATAAAACTTAAAAGGCTATACTAGATATATCAAGTAAAATGAATACACTTATCAAATTATCAAAGAGAACTGTTACAAATTCACAGAATTTGTACTAGGAAATTATTCCTCTTTTCACTCTAGTCAAAAGTAACTGGGAACGATTATAAGATAGCTGATTGTCTTTTTGTGAATAAAAAGTTAACTGAATAATCAGTGGATGTCTAGTATAATAAATCATGATGTTTGTACATGTAGTCCTACAAACTCTTCTTTCTTAAATAAAGTTTCACTTTATTTAGACTAGAGTCGCCACAAGTCTTTTGTACAAAAATGGCAAATCTTAGTACGTAAACTTTCAGATCAATCAAAGAAAATCGAAGATAACTCAAACAATTGAGGTAATCGATCAATTTGGAATTTGTTCTGACAAAATGACAGCAACGAAGCAATAAAAATGTCAACTGCAGTAAGAACCTCTCAAGTGGAAATTGGCCAAAGTTGGAATGTCCAAGAACTTAATATTCATCTATTAAACTTAACAACACTCTCAACTCAATACAGTGATGGAATGAAAGGAACATAATAGTAATAGTAACAACATGTGACGACTCGGTCTAAACTTCGAGTAAAGAATGAACACTTTAACCTAGGAGTAAAAAGTAAGATAAAAGTATTGTTGCAGTTTCTGCGCGACTGCTGGCGGAATAGCCTTTTACTCTGTGGTCATTGACGCACCCCAAAATATAACAGACATGCGACACAACTTTGCCTGTCACCTTGGGATGTTGACTTCCGTTTAACCTGTGATATAAATCAATAAAATGTTTGTGACATAACATTCTGAAGTGTCCGTGTGTTACAATAAGTCGAGGATACAATGCAACGTACATAACCCAGCATTACAAAGCACATCGTTAAAAACTGTCCACAATTTGTCAAGAAATTACAGTAAAACAATCAGACTTATAAACTAAAAATATGGACTTACGACTCTGCCGAGATAACTGGTTATCCAGCGGCAGAACGGCAGCTACAAATCAGTTACTACCTTAAGTCATGTTGACATCGACAACGCCTTCACAGCAAAAACAAAAATGTCTGGCGTAACTTAAATACGAGCAGTTGTCGTTGACACCGCACCGTGTGCCTAAACCCGCACACGTGAACACGTACATGTACAGATTGCATGATACACTTACAGTCGGTGATCTAGAAAGTATACATTTTGGACGCGCACTCCAATAAGCAGTGCATCGCTAGGTGACGTCTACGGACTTAATGAATAAATTATGCAACCAAGGTCAAAGGTAAATCTAATACAGTTTGACAATGTGCGCCTGCGTTACAAGTATTATCGAACTCACCTAGAGCAGGACAGAGGATGAATACATGAATATGGCAGGTTCAGTTGGAGGATTACAGAAGACAGTTTAAACAGTGAAACTGGGTGCTTCCAACTACCTGTCTCTGTTAATTGCAGTTCAGTGGTCAAGTGAAGGGAAAGTTCACTGGCCACCGAATTTATACAGTTCCTCCTCAAGGACTATTGTGCATGGTTGGTTGCAAGTTCTGCTACCAACCACCCACACGCGCTGCCAAGCAACCCACATTTCTAAGAAAGTGCATGACCTAACTCTGGGGGACTTAGGAATTCGAAAAAATGGGGGGCACAAAATTCATCCTATTACAAATGCAATTTCAAACTTTGTATAATGAAATGCAAAAAAGGCCAAAATCTTGTAATACCTATTAAATGTGAGTTTCACTGTGCAGTGATTTTTCACATGTGTAGGTGGTGGCCTCATCATCATGATTAGTCTCCATATCCAGCTACACCTTGTACGGGATGTTGAGCCACCCACACCAACCGATCAGTAGAGGTGTGCCACAGATCAGGGGGCTGACAGAGCATGGTCGGCCTCAAGCTATCGCACCTAGGTATTTAAACTTCTACAGGTTCTCAAAGATCCAAATATATCTGGTACACAATGTAGCACTATTACGTTGGTTTAATATTCTCAGTTTTAGTTGATGGTGGTGTTGAATATAGAATATGTATTGTTTTCAAGGAGCTTGACAAACAAATAGGAAGACAAATAAATGAGTGCTTGCATGTATGCACATCATGATGTCTACATTTCAATTGATATAAAGATCCCCTTTTCAAAAATCCTCTAGCACCCAAATATCGGAAACTTGATTCAATTGGATGCATTTATTAGCCTATTAACGAAGTGTATTAATTTCTATAGTGGTCATCGTTTGTTTTTTTCGTATGAAGGGGCAGGTTGGGTCATAACTTACTCACTGATCAGTTGTGCACAGAATCTTCTGTGTATTGGTTGAAAATATGTAATCAGGGTTTTGAAACATTGCGCACATTGACCGCCCTTTGTTTGTTGTAATTTGGTTACTAAAAACGGCTTGGAATCACAGTGTATTCAAGAACAATTCTTTATGAAGCTGTTTTAACAAGTTTTAATAAGTTTTGTTTTGTTCCAGCATGGTGGACTTAAGCTTCTCTCGAGGACTCAAGAAACGTGGAGCAGTTTGTTTTGCTTCAGTGGAAGCCTGTGGTTTCCATCTCTTGATTCAATGCTGAAATATCATGAATCATTGATGGATTCAGCTGGCCCCATGTTTATTCAGCTCATAAATTTGGAAGAAGGGGGCCATGTAAGCCGTAAAAAAGTATACTGTTGATACAGTTCTGCCAGCAGACATCCGGAACCAAGCCTTGGTGATCAAGCCTTTGACATCAGATGGTCAAAGCAAAGCAATACATCAACAGCCCTAAACTGTTGCTCTGTTCTCCGTAACATATTAGTGAACACTCTTTCTACAAAACAAGTGTTTTTCATATTTTCCCAATAAAGTAATCAACCTCAATTGACCCCTTGACAACCATTGACATCATATTGTCAACAAAACACAGCATTTCTGTATTTTCAGCAATGTTCCTTTAAATCTAAACGAATTCAAATGGACCCTAGATGACCTTTGACCTTCGATTTCTGAAGAGTTATTATTAACCCCCACCCAACGATAACACTATCTTAGTTAAAAATCCATAAAATTCTTTACACAAAGCACAAAGGAACAGTTGTTTGGACGCGTCGCATATCCGTCCAAATAATAACCATGCTGTGACACGTGTTCACCCAAACTCTGAACACTCTCGACCTTTCAGAGGCAAGTACATTGTATATGTGTGTGTACACGTGTACATTTTGTACTCACACTGTACAGGATAGGAATATATGAGCCGCTGTCTAGGAACTTGTAATCCATCGGGCCAATTCCCGATCACCTGTTGCTGCTGTATAGGTTCTCTGCAGGGTTCCCGGAATTTTTGCTCATTTTATCTTTCGCGACTTTTATTAAGAATAGTATTATTATTATTAATCATTTCTGGCGAAAATCTGTGCCCGCGAGTGTGGGGGGTATAATTGTATATCCCCCCCCCCCAATTACGTCCCCGTGATATTGAAGAACGTCCTCCAATTAACTGATACAAACACGAACGACAGTTTCTGTAATTTTTTTATCGCTCCCCGTGGCTAAGATGTGTCCTTATACGAGCCACTTGTTCTTAAAGTTAATGCACCTGTTGTGAATCCCACTTGGACCAAAAGCTACGAGTCCCGTTTTGGTCCAACGGGGGGTCGGTTTATAACTCTCTTTCTGGTTAATTTCAGTCAAAATCGTTCTGAAAAGAGCAGAGAATGGCTAATTCTTTACTATTCGCCAACTTCATTTTCAATTCCAAGCCACACAAGGCATAAAAAACTGCTCCTGAAAGGCTGGTGGTTACCGTTATCCTTACACCTTGCCTTGTGCGGGAGATTTTAAGAAAATATATTGAATTATTCTTTTCCAAACATCCGATTAGAAATTTTCCCCTGGATCGAATTTCCGCAAAAATGCAATTATTAACCATTTCAATCACTCACAACATGCCAAAATCTATTAAAAAAAATGTTTTTGTAGGGGTTCGACGGCAATCTTCATGGGAACGTTTTTGGTCCAAGGGGGGTTCAACACTGCCTTAAACCCTTTTTGTCTTACTTCCCGGGATTTGGCAGTCTTTTGCGGTTTTTTAATAGAAAGATGAGACAATTATTGATAACTTTACACTTTTCATATTTCTTTTTTTGATAGAGGATGTCGTTTTTTAAACTCATTAAGTTCAGAATTTGGTCCAAGCGTGGCTGCATCAGGCGTGGGATATTTTTAATGAATAGTTATTTTTCGCTTGTTTCGGTTCATGAGACCTTTCTATCTGGAATATTAACAACAAAATAAGCAGGCACCTTGTTTCCCTTGCCCGGAAGCCTACTTTTTCATTAAAATTAGGGGTTTTCTAATAACACAGGTCGACAGGTCCCTCTGGAGAGAGCAAGCTGTAGCCTATGCAACTTCTCGACTAGAGAGGGCCCACTTTTGGTCCAAGAGTGACAGCTCTCTATTTCCCAACTGTCTTTGCTAGCTGGTCCCACGTACAATGTCATTAATTAATGAACACAAGAGCAGTTATTTTCCTGTTTTTACTTCATAAAATTATAGTCAGATTACAGCAAATATTTTTAACAATACATTCAGTTTTGGGGTAAAATTTTGTGGACGCCGGTTTAAATGTTTACTTTTCTCCACAAAACTCAAGTGCATACGTTGTGTACTAAACTTTTGGTCCAAGGGGGGGGGGGGCAAATTTTCAAGCAATGCTCCTTCCCTTCTGTCATTGGCTCTTTACATTTAAAGTCCCATTTTTAAAAAAACTTTACATGCACATCAATAATATTGGACGGTTCAAGGCGAGTGATAAAACGCCTCCACTTTTTATGGTTTTTCCCCGCCAAAATGACCCTTGTACGGCGTAATTTCACGTACAAAGTCACTTAACCTAGTTATTTACAAAGTATTACAGTGGGGACGCTAAACATGATGATTCATTGACACTTTTGCGTCGGAAATAAAACTGGCCGGCGGCCAAACTGGGACACGCCGCGCGCCGTTTCTAAAAATAACGTTAGGCTGTGTTGCTACATTCTCCATGCCATGTACCTACTCCGTGGTTGCTTTCACAGGCCGGTCGCAACACTCAGAATTTTTTTTTGAATCTTGACACATCAATTATACTGAAGCTTGGTGGCAATCAAATAAAATTTAACATTACTCAAGACAATGTAAGATTGTTTCTTTTTACAGTGCAAACGTATTTTTACTTCAATTCTAGGGCCCAACTGAATGGTGAAACTTGATTCGGCTAATCGATCAACCACCGAACAGCTTTTAACAGTGGGTCAAATTAAAAAAAAAACAACAAGGTATACAGACAAAAAAAATGTCCGTGTACATGTATTATCCAAAACTGATCCTAGCCCCTACAATTAAGCAAGACTAGTCTGAAATAGACCCTACCCTTAATCACTTGGAACATTCAATTCCCGGTACTTTATTTAGAACTTGAAAGTTTACAGAAACTGTGATTTATATAATTTTCAAAGAGGCCATTTCACACACACGTACTGTTTTGTACCCTCAAATAAAAATTAAAGCATACATCATGGCAGTGATGTAGTGCCTTGATGCTGGGCCTTGGCCTTAAGGCTGCCTTAAGGCTGGATTTTAGGGCCTTGGCCTTGGCCTCGAGGCTTGAGGGCAAAAGCCTTGGCCTTGGCCTTGGCCTTGAGGGTTCAGGGCCTTGCAATTTTGAGTCAAGGCTCTTCAAGGCCCATAGATTTTTGCATTTTCCAGATAAATCTGTTTGAATTTTTGCTGTTTTAATCGTATTATTTTAATCGTATTACCATGGAGGAGGGAAGCACCCTATAGATTTGTGTGTTGGGCACACTTCCACTTTTGCAGCATCACATTTTGTTACCATTGTAGTAGATTTGCTGCAAAAATATTCCGTACACTTGTGGGGCTAATGAGATGATCACTTAATTGAATATAACTATGGAATAGATCTAGGTTGTATATGTCTCCTGATAAGTGCTAAGATTTGCATGTATCTGTTTTAGATAATGCTAATATTTTCTGACCATGTTGGGCCAGCAATTAAGGAAATTTCCAAATCAGTTTCTTGGATCCCCTTTTGTTACACTTGGGAGAATTGTGTGTCAATATAGGAGTAAATCATTATTTTGTTTAGTTAAACCATAATATTGAAGACCTGAACTTATACTTTAACAGATAAAGTGCAGTCATAAAACGGTGTGACAGCCTATGCGACCATGTTGATTGCAATTAAAGAAATGTTTGTTCTTCGTAACGAGCAATTCGTGATGAATAAGGGCGGATCCAGGGAGCCAGATAAAGAGGGCCATGCCCCCAAAAAAAAACCAGAAACCATTTTTTTTACGTGACGTCATAATAAAGGCAGGCAATGAGTACACCACCATCTTTTCCTCAAAAAAACATCGGTTAAAATGGTCAGAAATTTGCACCTTCAAAATTTTTCCACAGAGCATCTCGAATCCAAAAAAAATTTTCGGGGCCCTTAAGGCGGGCTGAAGACCCAAGCCGTAATTTTTGACCCACTTTTTGGGGAACCAAAATTTCTTTTGCCTCCCCCAAAAAAATTTTGTTCTGGCTCCGCCCTTGCGTGATGATGTGTGCACTCATGTGACTATAATTAGTTCTATATCAGGTGGTCATTTCATAAAAACAGGGCCTTGGCCTTTAGCCTTGAGGTGCAGCCTTAGGCCTTGGCCTCGGAGGCTTGAGGGTCAAAGCCTTGGCCTTGGCCTTGAGGGTCAAAGCCTTGGCCTCACCTGGCCTTGAGGGAATCAAAGCCCCTTTTGCTCCAACACTGCATCATGGAGTCCAGTGGACGTAATCTTCTGTAAAATTCTCTGTGTAGCACAAACAAAATCCTAAATTTAAACAAAAACAGCATTTGGGTCAACGAGTCAGATGTACATATGTATACATTTATTACCAGTAAACATGAAAATTCAAATGTTGCCCATGCACTCCTTGTTTATTTACACACACAGAGTTTTATTTATACAATTTAAATGGGCCATGGGATTAACTATACACAGCGTTAAATCTCAAATAAAAATTTAAAAAGTATATCCAGGGTCCAATCTCATGCACAAATGTTTCTAGCTATATACAACCACAAAATGTGTACATAATTCAAGTTAAACAAAATACTCAGTCCAAATAATAATAATAATTAACACTAATAATAATATTGCGGGTACCATTGATAGAGTCGAAAAAAATCAGCTTATAAAACGGTCACAGTTAAACATGTACTCATTGTTACAGGGTAACATTTTTATTGCAAGAACTACATGTAGCAAAGTACATTCAGCACTGACATTGTGAACTGTAGTTTGTAATTTACGCAAAAAATTCACAAAAAAAAAATAAAATCATTTTCCAGTGGATACTTTATTGTTTTTGATACTTGCAAGAGCTTGGCAAAATAACAAATAGTCGTGTTCCCTAACGTGGCGCACTTCGAAGCTTGCCAACTACCTTTCCTCGTGAAGTGTTGCCAAACCTCTTCATTGACAAACCTCAAATTCATGCCAGTAAAATACTGGTACTTTTACCTTTTAATGCTTGCTATTTAACCTCTGTGAACAGATTTCGGTTTCATGAAATTTAATCTGAAATTCAAAATCAATTGGCGCGTCCGGAAATTGGGCACAGAATGGCGAGATGTTCCCTAACGTGGCGCACTTTTAAATAAATCTCAGAAAATTCCAAATCAATATTTAAAACATTTCTGTAAACTTGATAAATTCTGATAAACAATTATATCTCTAGTTACATATCCAGCCAGATGTTTTACGGTGCACTTTCAAAGGGTTCACTTGCACTTGAAAATAAAATCGGAAAATCACGCCAAAGTAATTTTTTCTTTTAACTTTGTAATGTGTAAATAAACTCGCGATTTATGAACGGGAGTGTTTAGAACTTGATGAAATTCCACTTTCTGTGAAATTTCAATTAGAACTTTTGCTCTAGCTACATGTATTATAGGCGCTACAGGCGAAAAATCAAAGTGTCGCCACGTTGAGGGCCGTGCCACGTTATTTAGAATTACATGTACATCAACAATACACTTTCTGCACTGACTTTGTGAAACAAAAAATGGAATTGTTTCAGTCAATATAAGCCAAGTAATAAAAAACATGTTTAGCATCCTCTCCCCCCCCCCCTTTAAAATTATAAACCAGGAAAAAAAATACAAAATTTAAACAGTGACATCATCATCTTGAAAAATAGCCCGGTCTGGCAGCAATTTTCAAATAGGCAGGATAGTGAACATGTTTTTTTTTTAATTTGGCCTACTTGTTTTGAAACTTGCTAGAACAGGCAAACTACATTCTGCACTTTCTTTGTGCACGGCAGTTTAAACAAAGAAAACATTTCCAAAAGAATGAACCATTTCGGTAAATATTACTGTTGCTGAAAACTGGCCAAAAAAAAAAAAATTCTGCACTCTGCACTAATTTTGTAACTGCCAGCCTTTACATGTACAAACCATTCCAAAAAATGCATTTCAGTCAATATGATTATTGTGGAAAGTGAAAACTAAGCGAAATACATTCTGCACGGAACTTTGTGCACTGTAAGTTAGTAAACATCTACAAACACTTCCAAAAATTGAACACAATTCGGTCAATATTTTATTGTTGCAAGAACTGGCCAAATACATTCTGCACTGACTTTGTGCATTCATAAGCATTAGAATCAGGGGGTATACGGGGCGTGCTCCCCCGGCAGTGACCAAACTTTTGGCAAATAAGGCCATTTTCCTTGAATGAGCCGTTGCGCCCGCACGAACCTCTTTGGATTCCGCCACTGATAAGTAGGGCCTACTGTTGTATGCAAAACATTTCCAAAAATTGAATCATTTCAGTCATCATTATTGTTTTGGAACTTGCAAGAACTGGCGAAATACAATCTGCACTGACTTGTGCACTGTAGGGTGTAAACATACAAAAAAAAAATCGAAAAATGGAACCATTTAAGTCAATATTGTTGCGAGAAATTGGCAAAATACATTCTGCACTGACTTTGTGCACTTGTTGTAAAACATTTTCAAAAATGGAATGATTCCAGTCAATTTTTGCGAGAACTGGCTCTACATAATATTTGTTGTGTGTTTCACTACTGCAGAAAGTTTGAAATCATTTCAAAGTATTTTGCCCAAAATACGAGTAAAAATGTCACCGTTTCAATATTACCTCCAAATATGACATTTGTACCTTTTTTTTTTTAAATGTTAGTACATGTTCGCAAGCAAAAAAGGCAATTGCGGGAAAAGTGCAAGTGACATTTTTTTAAATGATGCGATTAAGTGGCTATAAAGTGTTGGATTTAAATGTAAACAAAACTTCACAAAACCTTTGTGTAACAATACAATGTTGGGTAATTCCACAAAGTTGGGTACAGAATGTGTGACATGAGGGTGAAGTTTTTCAAATAATGAAGAGCACTAAAATAACTTTTTTAGGTGCTGACATATATGTAGTGTCTAAAATAATAAACCATTTTGAGACATCTTGTCAAACGTTTTATTTTTAACAGTGTTGTTTATTAAGAGATGCTAAAAGCAAGTTTCACCTGTAACATGAACCAAACATGAGAATCACCTTTCCATTGTTATTTTATAAATTGATATGCTCAAGTATAGAATGTATTTAAAGGGCTTGATAAGTACATTAATTAAATTCATACATTTTTTGGCTAATCGTTATGAGATTATTGAAAGCAGCTGTGTTCATTCACATGAAATAGACCAAATTATATAAATTTGGCCTTGTATTACCACATATTTACTCTTGTATTGTCTGTTCCAAAAAATGTTTGTCTACACCAAACATGTGTAAAACTACAGAAACAAACCCCACATTCAACTTATTTTGCATGTTACCATTTCTTTCACACAAGACAGTATCCATGCAAAATAATTTTGTGAAGTTTCATGTAACAATGACACAAAAATATTGGTGTCCTGTTACACGTG
>CM057135.1:23214010-23230010 GCA_029964075.1 Patiria pectinifera
TGCGCGTTATGCAAGTTGACGCTCAAAGTGCTGATGCACGTGGCTGGTCTGTAGGAAATGACGTCATTTGAGAGAGACCTATAGGGTTGCCAAAATGCATGCACATCTTGTCTTTAAGAACATGTGCGGTGTATGCGTGTGCAACGTACCACTGCAGTAACAGCTTTAATTTTGTTCGGCGAATTAAACTTCAGACCAATGATTATCCTAGACATGGAGCTTGATGACCTTTAAAAAAACATAGGATTGTAAGGGCGTCAGTGCATGGGCTCCGTGCACAAGTACCCCCTCAGTGGCAAGAAGGAGAGAGTTAGGGGAGACCACTACGAGAGACATTGTATTGCTGACATTGACAACACCTGATGCTCACGCGAAAACACCATGGCTTATGTGCACATTCATTAAAAAAAAATCGTTGGTACCTTGCGCGAACCACTACGCACATATGGTACATGTATGTCCCATCCACTGGGCTCTCAAAAGTACAGTGTTGGATTTAGTTGGATCCAGGATGCTTCCTTGGAAAACAACATTGGGAAATTGGGTTTGTTGAATTGATTGACTTCACAAATGATGTGCCTTTTCTCATTACAATTGACAGATACCCCCAGTGTCTTCACTTTCTTGAATTGCTGCAATACGAACATTTTCGCAAGGAGCTGGCCAATGCCCAATGTGCACAGTTTATTGATGACCAGCAACTATTGCACTGGCAACACTACACCAGGAAACGCATGCGACTGCAGCAGGCTGCAGCTGAACAGTTTCAACAGCAACAGCAGCAACAAAAGCAGCAGCAGATACAGCAACATTCAAGACAGCCACAGCAGCAGCAGCAGCAACAGCAGCAACAACAAGATCAGAAACCACTACAGCCGGTCCAACAGAATCAGCAGAATCAGAAATGAAGAATTCAGTTCGGACGCATGGTTTCTGTTGCCTGAGGTTTCAAAGACAGGATCGTGGTCATCGTTAAAGCTAAGCCTGACACAGACGGGGATGCGGTTGTGTCTCAGAATTGACCATGAAATCTGCTGCTTCTTATGGGAATAAGGGGAACACCGCTATACCAAACACCACTATACCAAACATTCGTCTATACCTAACATCACCCTTGGCTCCCGAGCAATTGTTGTTCGAAAATGTCAAGTGCTAAAACCTCAAATCTATGGTGTAAATCAAGGACTGTTTGGGCCATTTTCAATTCCCAAACGTCAAACGGCCAGTGCTTACATACGGCTTGATATGTATATTGAAGAGTGACAGGTGGCTATTATTTCTCCAAGGAATAGAAGGAAAAAGCCACCAAAACCCTCCTGTAGGTTTAAGTTGAATTGTGGACAAGATTCGCGACTCGCCGTACGGAATGAGAAATGCCACTACACACTACAACAATTGTCAAAAGAGGGCGCCGTTGATGTGTAAAAACATCAAGCCATCAAGCCTCAACCATCAGAGCACCAGCAGCTTAAAATCGCTATACCGAACGATGGCTATTATGAACAATTTCTGTGGATCCCGCGATGTTCATTTGCCGCGGTCCACTGTACTGATACTTTACTTTCCACCAACATGTAAAAATCCAAGATATTAAAGTCATAAATTCTGTATTGGATTTGCATATCATTGGAGAGAGAAGAAAAAGAGCTTGCTAATATTTTACACCACTTGCTGCAGGAAATCTGACAAAACTGAAGTTCAACAGAATCTGTTTCAAGAGAGTAATTGCCAGTAATACTTTGCATATTTGCACACACTTGCACAGCAAATAAGATGGTCTTGAGTTGTCTGATCATGCCAAACAGTTGCTCCATTTTGTTCATTGTATAAACAGGTATCATACCTTCAGTATTGACATTTTGTTGGAACTGCCCATTCCAAGTTCAAATGTGTCTCATTATTTGCTCATTTTTCACAGAACTATTCCATGAATATTTTAGTCATTAACTAGAAGTAGAACTTCTATCTGCAGTTTGTAATTCCCAGAGGATAGTCAAGGCAAATCCTAGGATGATAATAATCTGCATTAAGGAGTACATGTGTAGGCAATGATTCATGTGGTTGGAAAGTCTTCTGTACCTGATTTCATGAAACTCATTTCAATTTACAATGCATCACATGCCGACCAGTGTTGGTAAAATACCAGTTTTCTTGAAAATGTCAGCACACCAGGAGCCACGATTTTACAGGGTGCTTTAGACTGTCATTTCCTATAAAACACACAGTAAGATATTTTGTGATAATTTGATAATTTTGTTTTTTTTTGATGTTGAAAATGTTGTTTCTTCCCTTAAACCTACCGGTGATGATTGTTGAATTGCAAAAAAAAATTGAAATTTGTAAAGTTATTTGTAAACATGGGCCATTTTTTTTCTTGCGGAATGCGTTTCTTTTATCCCTGTTTGTCTTACTGTCTTCATTACAATCTTACTGTCTTCATTACAATCTTACAGTCTTTAGGCACTGCAAATAGAAATGATAGAGGGTTGTCTATGTTAACCTTGTAAACTTAAGATTTTTATCTCAACATAAACAACATTGCTAGTCTAATTTTCCTTTTTTTGAAATTGTACAAACTGTAATAATTGTAAAGACAAGTTGTGAATTTGTGCATTGTAATAAACTAAGAATGGAATTGTTGCTTTCTATGACCCTGTGTGTGAAGTGTAAATCGTTCCAGGTAGAATGTCCAAATGTAACTGGATGCACTTTTGCTGGGGGGGGTACATAAACCTTAGGGAAACGTAAGACTTTATTTAAAGGGAGTGTACAACATTTGCTTTTGCTGCAATTTTCAGAAATAAATGGATTTGGAGGATTTAGTATGTTAAAGCAATTATCGTTAAAATGACTTGTTTTACGTTTTGGGCTTGTAGATGCTAGAAAAACCAAGAAAATCATTCATGTTCTTGTAGTCTGATTCTCTGACCCCACTTAAGATGAAACGGAGAATTTATAGACTTTGGGGAATTGTAAGGTCAGAGAATCAGTCCAACAGGCTTGTACCTACACAATTGTGTATTCAATTGCAAAGAAAACACGAAATAACTAATTATGAAAAAATAGGAGTTTTTGAAAAAAAGCCAGTTTTCTCCAACGCTGGTCGGCCGACCAGCGTTGGAAAAATACCATTTTTCTTGAAAATGTCAGAACACCAGGAGCCACGATTTTACAAGATGCTTTAGACTGTCATTCCCTAACAATCCAGTAAGGTATTTTGTGATAATTTTATCATTTCTTTTTGTGATGTTTGCAAATGTATCTTCCCTTTAAGGAAATGTCTTGTTTTTTGATGCATCAGTCTGTAACTGGCTTTTGTTTTTATAAGTTGCTTGCTATTTATCTAGCAATACAAAACTCATTTTTTGAATGAGACCTATATAACACAACATCTACCTGTTTTGTAAATTAAACACGGGCATATTGTATATACTTTACAAATTTTGAATTATTTGCAACCTGACAATGAATACCTGTCTTTTTCGTGCACTACGACTTTTGTGCGACCCAAGTAAAAGTGTATTTTTTCAGAGGATAGAAAACTCCCAAAAAGAACCCCCAAAAAGTAGATTTAAGGAAACCTGGCAGAAATTGAAAGTTTGTTATAGGGGCACTCAGTGTAGAACATCTTCAGAAACGCTCATAGACCAATGGTTTGGTTCATCATGTTATTATACATGATACCGAGCCTCTTGTCGGTGGAGAGTTGTTTTGTATGACAAATGAAGTCCCTTCGGTGCTAGCTTCCTCCATGATCATTGTGGATGGTTCAATTAATAAACATTAAGCTGGATGCTGGTTTGGCACCCAGCATTAAGCCTCAGGTAATTATGACAGAATGTGGGAGGCTTGGGCAGGGTGACCTTAAGGTAATAGCAAAATTCTGCTAAATGCACCTTAAAAAAAGTAATCTGCTAGATTTAGCAAAAAAATCTGCCAAATCATTACACGACAACACTTAATATTGACATGGAGATGAAATAAAATTTTCATAAATCGTAAAATTTCTTTAAACAATTTAAAAAGTAAAATGTTCTTCAAACAAATTAAATTTACCTTTTTTTTAATTTGTATGTGTCCATTTTTTTTCTAGCCTGGCTTGCAATTGTCTCAAAGTACTTTACTGTGATACTAATATAGTCTGGTTCCCAGACCAAAAGATTCCGACTATTCCTGATGAATCTTAGGTCAGGTAGCCCCCGGTAATACAGTGTATTACAATTTACATCACGTGACTAAAACGGGAGGAATTCCTCCTTTTTCCGAAACTGTCCGAAGTTTGCCGAATTCATTTCGTCGACAATCGGATATTGTCCGAGTATTTCCGAGTATAATATAGGTTTTATTAACTGCTAATTGCTTATTAAAAACTAGTTGATAATTAATATCCATTGCTTTTATTTAGAAAACTTGAAATTCAACGACAATTTTGCACTCGGATCGTATACGAAGGGGGGAACTTTTTGATGCGTCATGCACTAGTTTGAATTTGACGACCGTTACCGGCATTTTCCAAAACGCGGCGTGGTCTCAATTCGGCTCCGCCTGCTAACAGTGCTGTTTGGGTGTCCAACTTTGAAGATTCCAGGTTAAAATTAGTCAATGTTGTTTTACAGAAGTATTAAACTGTATATCATAACTGTATGATATATGAAGCAAGTGATTTATTTTTAAAAAAATTATCGGAACATTAAAAGCTTTATGTGATAAAGCGAATTCGGAAACGAAGTCGAGCTTTGCAAAAGGGCCGTCAATGTCGTCATGTTTATTTTTAGCCACGGAGGCTGCCTGACCACTGATCTCTATATAAAGACTGGATAGCGGATATGCATACAACATTCACACAGAAGACTTTGCATATTGACCAATTCGCCCCCGGTCTCACGAAGATGGCCGCGTATAATACTAACGTTCAGCGCGTAAATACGCGCGCGTTGTATCAACAGTTGACGCGCATTTTGGTCACGTACACATATTATGATGTTCTAAAGGGACACATTTCCGTAGTGATTATCATTTCAAAACGCCGAAAAGGTGATATTTGCGGTATTTTAGTAACCACGACATTAAAAATAATTGTAGTTAACCTTGGTCAGTGGTGGTGGTCAAAATATAAGTCAAGTGAACCGCGACGTTATAAAAGAAATCATGCTGTCTATAAAAACGGCAACTTGTCCTTTGTAGATCACCAGCCGGTCTCACCAATATGGAGTCAAATTCGTACGTTGTGCGGCTCTTTATTAGCTATCCAGTCTTTATATAGAGATCAGTGGGGGCATCACCCAAAAAGGGGCACTTGCACATCCGTGCTGAGTGTCGACACGTTTTTTTTCACCGGACACTTGGCCTCCGTAAAATCAAAGGGGGGGGGGGGAGTGCTGGTAACATCTTTGTAAATAGGAGGCGCTCTTCAAAACCGGCAAATTTTAGGGCGTATTGTAAAGGTTTGGGGCTTGGTTTCAATCATATTCCTCGTTCATTTTGGGAAATAGTTACTGAAAACAAATTATCCGAAATTTTAGGGCAAGTTTTGTTTTTATCTAGAGGGGCATGTTTATGCTCCAGGTGGCACATTGATGTCCGCAAAAGGGGCACTTCGGAAAATCTGGGGGGACGTGCCCTCCCCCAGCCCCTCCCCCTGCCGAAACTGTTATATTTGGAGCCTATTTTTTGAAAAACAGATAATTCATATTTTCGGCCACTGCTCTATCGCTAATGGTCCCATCGTGACCTGTTTTCGGCTTTTCCATCTTTTCAGAATGGGTGAACAAGATATGGTCGGTCCTAAGTTCCGCTTCGTGTTCTCTGGGGTATTATTGCTTCGAGGACACCTCCTGTGCAAATCCTGCGACTTTGCCCTATTTGGGGACTGTTATGAGCTCGAAGACTGCGGAGTGGATGTGATCTACTTGGATGTGATCTACTTGGACTATGCCAAAGCCTTCGATACAGTTCCCCACAAGAGGCTAATATTGGAAACTAAGGGCATATGGAATTGGTGGGAAGGTACTAAGGTGGTAGAGGAATTTCTGAGAAACAGGAAGCAGCAAGTTGGAGTAAGAAGGGAATCCTCGGAATGGGCGGATGTCATAAGTGGAGTTCCACAAGGGTCAGTGCTTGGACCAACTCGATTTGTTCTATATATCAATGACCTCCCAGATATTGTCTCATCAACGGCTATACTGTTTGCAGATGACACCAAGCTATACAATGTTGTTGGAAAGGATGGCTCAGATGGCAGTCAGAAGATTCAAGAAGATCTGCAAACCCTTGAAACATGGTCTCAAACATGGTTACTTCGTTTCAATGCTGCGAAATGCAAGTGCATGCATATGGCAAGGAAAACCCGAGGGTTGAATACACCTTAAATGGAGAAACCATTCAAGCAGTTGAGGAAGAGAAGGACCTTGGTGTGCACCTCACAAGTGACTGCAAACCCAGCTTGCAATGTTCCAAAGCAGCAGCTACAGCGATGCAAAGTCTAAGAGTTATCAAGAGGACATTCAAGCACATTGACAAAGAAAGCGTTGGGATATTGTATAAAGCCCACATCAGACCACATCTTGAGTACAGCGTTCAGTCTTGGAGCCCCTACCTAAAGAGAGACATCATGGTTCTAGAGAAAGTCAAGAGGAGGGCGACAAAGCTAGTACCAGAATTGAGAAGAAAACCGTACAGCGAAAGGATGGAACAGTTGCACCTATTCCCACTTAAAGTGCGGAGAGTAAGGGGTGACCTTATTGAAACACATAAGATCCTGAATAGCTTCGACGATATTGATCCAGAAAAGTTCTTCTCCAAGTCAAGTACGAGTACCCGAGGTCACAGGTTGAAGTTGTTTAAGAAGAGAATGCTTACAGGTCTCCAATTACCTAACGGGTAATAAACCACTGGAACAACCCCTCCCAGCCTACGTCGTAAATGCCATGAATGTCAACCAGTTCAAGAATAGAATTGACAGTTACTTGAAAGAATCTGGATATGGGGTCTTAAAAAGCTTAAGCCTATAATTGATAATCCCATCCAATCTTAAGTGTAAGTGTAAGTGTAAGTGAACTCCATTTATTCTTAAATACACACACTCTTCGTTATTCAAAAAAATCTAAGAGTGGTAACAATGCTCTCTGTCTTGAAAATTGGGATCGCAAAAGCCGTTTAACTTACCCTACCCCTAAATCACTCAAATCGTCCGTATAGCATGGCAAATATATAGTGCATTTTATAAGAGCCCCAAATGTGGCATAGATCGAAAAGTCCAATAATTATCATGATCGACAAAATGTGGATGGTACATCGTTAATCTGGCCGGCCCTTGACGGCCGTAGGATCAGTCAAGTCATCGTGAGATAGTATGCGTTTTCTCGTGCAGTATGGAGGCCAAAATATTTCAATTTAATTCAAAGGAAACATATTATTTACATATTTGTTCATAAGTAAGTCAAATTAAGTTTTTCAAACAAAAAAAAGGTAATTTTATGTTATATGAATAATAATAGTGCATATCCGTAATTACAAACCACAAAGTAAACTAAAGGAGGGTGAAAAGTAGGCCTATGGCTAAAAGTAGGCTGTTCATATAAACCGCGCCGAAGCTTGATCTTTATAGGGAACAGCCTATCATATAAACGGACAACACAGGACATTATTCACAGACAATAAAACACGAAAACACACAGTCAAAGGAAACCTTAACACAAGAAAAAAACACGAGACGGGACACTGAAAACGGAGACAAAATGAATAGTAACGATGAAGATAAGTTGAATAAAAGCGACGCATTGCTGTATGGAAAAAAAAAATGTGTGGCTATGGAGAGTACCTAAGGAGGGAAAGCTATGTTACATATTGTGATAGGAGCACCGTTTTGTACGAGGATTTAAAATCATTATTGATTTCATTGTTCTAATTCTGTTATCAGTAGTGTTCCACAAATGGAGACCTTAAACAATTGATTTTCTTTCAATACCTCACTGAAATAAACCTTACGCTGCCAGTTGATGTCAGGCCTGGATTTACAAGCAAGAGCGGTACTGCAGAAAACAGATCAGGTGCTGATAAACGAAAAGTTCTGATTAAGCGAAAATGACGTTCTGGCAATGTTCGAGACCTTCCACTATCACAGCAGAAAAGATTCCGACAAAAACCTCAACCCATTAAAAAGTGATTTGAGTGAAGGAGGGTATGCCTATGTAATTCTGTTGCCAGATTTGCTAAAAAAAAAAAAACCAAACAAACAAACAAACAAACAAACAAACAAACAAACAAAAAACACCGGGCAATATGCAACGATGATGATTTCTCATTAACATTGAACACGAGGGACATTTGGACCATATTTTGTAGTATACATACATGTATACCCTACCTAATAAATATGCGCATTTTTTGTTATACATAAGCAATGTCACGAGAACATCGTTTCGGAAAAAGAAAGAGCACATTTTAGACACATCTAGTAAAAACAATATTCGCACTCACTGGATTAAATTACAGGGGTGGGGGGACGGCCCCTGCCCAACAATTATCAGAGGCATATCCTCCGGATGGCCACCCATGGAAAAAATGCATTTCAGCCCAGGCATGGTGTTAATACTGCTAACAGACGTAGATAACATGACTAACCTTGAAGAAGACAATCGTGCATTACCATTGAATTGACCTGATAACACCAATGGTTTCAACGGTTACCACTGCAGAGGTGTTTTGGAACGCCAACATTGGTATACCATATGAGTTTACCATTTGAACCACTGATAATACCATTGACCATTGGTTCATCTCGATGGTATACCATGGATCATACACACATGGCTCCTGGTGTACCATTTATGAGATCAATGGTTCCACTGAATGATATACCAGGATTAAAACCATTGGTTCCACACAATGGCACACATAAAACTAAAAAACAAACAAATCAAATCAATGGTATTGCACTGATAATACCAATGGTTTCAACGGTATTTGACAACAGGTGCATATGCTTATAGGCCCACATGGCATATACTTCATACCATTAGTTCAGTTGAATTGACTACCATAGATAATACCTCTGGTTGCAATCAACGGTTAACCATGGATTATACATTCAGAAGCATGTGTTTATAACACCATGCATTAATTAATAAAGAATAAACATTTGAGTCACATGTGTTGGAGTTGATGTACACGTGAATGCTACTTTATTCATCTTCCGTTAATGTTTTTGTAAACACAAGATGATACATTCTTTTTAAAAGTTGGAATTTTTTATCAATATATATCCTTTGACTAGAAAAATAAAACATTTCATAAACTCATTGTTGTTTCTTTCCTGAAAATACTTTAAAAATTTAAAACGAAAAGGTCAGTCTGGAATTGTATTTGATCTTAAACCAGAATTTCAGCTCAATGAAAGTGCCAGCAGTATTGGCCAGGGCATTTTGATACATAAAATGGGGCATGGTTCAGATTACTTCTCCCATGTATGCATCATTTTTATGGTCGTTTACTACTACTACTAATAATAGTCCAGCGGATATGTGAAAAAATTGTGCACTTTTGCATAAAAGCATGAAACTTGGCACAGATCTTTATAATCATGTGAGAAAATGTTTTAGATGTGGAGCCATCGCAAATTTACCCTTTTAGGGGCGTGGCATTAATTTTAAAAAAGGGGGGTGGGACTTGTCGAGCCCAAAGTGAAAACCGTTGTTCCCACTTGTTACAAAAGCAGGAAACTTCAGAAAGACATAATTATATAGATTATAAATGTTTTCCAGACTTGGAGCTACCACAAAAGTACCTTTTGGGGGGCGTGGCAGCAATTTAAAAAAAGGGGGGGGTAAATTATTATGACCACCTTATAAAATATTGTGTCCATATTTCATGAACGAATAAAACGTCCCCCAGACGTTTATGTTCATGAGAAAAAAAAATCCAGATGTAGAGCCATCTCGAACACACCCTTTTGGGGGCGTGGCAACCATATTATGAAAAAAGGGGGGCGGGGTTTTCATAATGTCCACCATGGAAATATTGTTCCCACTTTCTCAGAGAAATGGAACTTTCCACAAACATTGACATTCATGAGAAAAAAAATTCAAGATGTGGAGCCATCACGAATACACCCTTTTAGGGGCGTGGCAGCCATATTGAAAAAAAGGGGGCGGGGCTCTCATTATGCCCACCGTGGGAAAAATGTGCCCATATCTCATAAACGAATGAAGCTAATTCCCACAGACATTAATATTCACCAGAAAAAAAACCTCAGACGTGGAACCATGGCAAACAAACCATTTTAGGGGCGTGGCAGCCATAGTAATATGGCGGGGGGTAGTCTTGATGCCCCTATAAAAAAAGTTGTGCCTACCTTTCATAAATGGATTTAACTCCACACAGCAATATATATATGAGAATCTTTTTTTTTTTAATGTGAAGCCATCACAAACTTACCCTTTTAGAGGCATGGCATCCATTTTCAAAATGGGGGGAGGGGGGGATACTCAATATGTCCACCGTAGACAATTTTGACCGCTTTTCATATAATAAAATCTACCTCCGATAGCTCTTCTAATGTGTTGGAGTAGGGCCGCCTTTACAGTTGGAAGTGACTGTTTGCAAACCCTTTTTTTTTACACTCTTGCCTCATCTATATCAACCCAGTTACTGGTTCTGTCGTCTGTAGAATTATTATTAACCTCTCAACTGTAGCAATTTCTGAATTGGGGTATAAAAGGGGGTACCTCAGTTAGTCTTGGAAAGACTAGTGTTACTTCTTCGAGTACATTGTGTTTCCCATGCCTTTTTTGTGACAGACCCAGAGGCATTAGGCAGACCTGTATTAAGTATAAAATGTTGTCAGGGCTGCTGATTTGTGTAATGGATGTGGTTGGGGAAAAAAAAAAAACTCATCAGAGCTTGATATACCATTTCTAAGAAAACGGAGGGGTTGTATGGCGGTTGCACACAGATTCATTGAGTGTGAAGTCATAGTGGACGTGACCACCACGGTGAGGAGAGAACATCGTGTTGTGACCCAACCTAGTGTCAATGCGGCGCAACGGAAAGGGGGTAGGGGGATTTTGCAACCTCCCCCCCCCCCACCAGGAGAAAAGGAGAACAGATAACGAACAAATAAAAAAATAAAATTAAAGTCAATATTTAACTTCACATTTAACGTATATTAAAGACTATCGAAATGGCCATGAAATATGACTGTTTTAAACAGCGCCCCAAGCGTCATAGACACCCCCCCCCCTTTAAAAAAAAAAGGATTTCCTAATTGGCCCTTAAATGTTAAATGTTAGAGTTTAGGGCTGCCATTGTGTGCTGTGTATTCGTAATTATGAAATCACTCTGGAATTTAGATGTGCATTACAATATATGTACATGTACTTACATTGAACCCTATAACTTGTTAGCCTAACGGTACTTACCCATGCTCTTTGGTGTAACTCATTGTATTACCAAATAATGTCATATATGTTATGGGCCAATCAACATTTTAAGAAATGAACAACAAAATATAAAAACTGCAATTGTGGGCACAGTCAGCAGGCCCCTCACGCCTCTAAAAGGATGAGTTTGCTGTGGCTCCACATCTGAATTTATTTTCTTTCACGAAGTTGGTGTGAAGTTTACTCATTTATGCACAAGGCTCGATGGTGGGCAAAACAATTATTAGTAGCACCCCCCTAATTATTTTTTTTAATTATTTTTTTTAAATATATGCCATGCCTCTAAAAGGGTAAGTTTGTGATGGCTTCACATTCGAAAAAAGAAAGATTCTCATAAAATATGGTCTGTGTGGAGTTAAATCCGTTTATGAAAGGTAGGCACAACTTTTTTTATAGGGGCATCAAGACTACCCCCCCCCATATTACTATGGCTGCCACGCCCCTAAAAGGGTGTGTTTGCTATGGTTCCACGTCCGGGTTTTTTTTCTGGTGAATATTAATGTCTGTGGGAATTAGCTTCATTCGTTTATGAGATATGGGCACATTTTTCCCATGGTGGGCATAATGAGAGCCCCGCCCCCTTTTTTTCAATATGGCTGCCACGCCCCTAAAAGGGTGTATTCGTGATGGCTCCACATCTTGAATTTTTTTTCTCATGAATGTCAATGTCTGTGGAAAGTTCCATTTCTCTGTGAATGTGGGAACAATATTTCCATGGTGGACATTATGAAAACCCCGCCCCCCTTTTTTCATAATATGGTTGCCACGCCCCCAAAAGGGTGTGTTTGAGATGGCTCTACATCTGGAATTTGTTTTTCTCATGAACATAAACGTCTGGGGGACGTTTTATTCGTTCATGAAATATGGCCACAATATTTTATAAGGTGGTCATAATAATTTACCCCCCCCCTTTTTTTAAACGGCTGCCACGCCCCCCAAAAGGTACTTTTGTGGTAGCTCCAAGTCTGGAAAACACAAATAATCTATATAATTTTGTCTTTCTGAAGTTTCCTGCTTTTGTAACAAGTGGGAACAATCGTTTTCACTTTGGGCACGACAAGTCCCACCCCCCTTTTTTAAATTAATGCCACGCCCCTAAAAGGGTAAATTTGCGATGGCTCCACATCTTAAACATTTTCTCACATGATTATAAAGATCTGTGCCAAGTTTCATGCTTTTATGCAAAAGTGCACAATTCATCGATATTTTGTCACATATCTGCTGGACTATAATAATAATAAAAAACATTTCTACCGCACATTTTCCAAGTAATATTTATCAAATGCGCCTTACAATAAAAACAATAAGACTTCAGGTTATTTAAAATTCAATAAAAATACACAAAAACCTAGCTACAACAATTAAGTCAAATCATAAAGGTAAACCGGTAGGTGAATACTACAGATAAAATATCTCATTTAAAAGACCACTAAATTGTTAACTTAGGGGAAAAAACGAATCCCAATTCAATAAAATAAACAGAAAATGAAAAAAAAATGATGCTTTATGCCTATACTGACCACTCATTTAAAATCCAACAGAGTCAATTTACATGTTAAAAGCCTTTCGAAATAAGGTCTTCAGTTTCGACTTGAAGCTATGGTGACATTTTATTGCTGCCTGATGTCAATTGGGAGTTCAATTATATTCATGGACACAGTTATGTTTATGCAGCCTGCATAATGAGATAATTTAGAGCATAACACAATCAAGGCAATTCTATAAAATACATATTTCAGGAAAACATGCAAAATGAATTGTTGCTAAAAGAGGATTAGCTATGTTTACAAAAGACATTGCAGGTGTTCTTGAAGCAAGTTTAAAGCATACACCACGAGTTCTCATTATATAAGTGATGTAATTGTGAACAACAAAAAGAAATAACTACCACCTCGTTTTGGCTGATGTGCTTGCTAAACGGGATGACTAATGGCGGAGCGTGTGGGATGTATGTATATGAACAACATTAATTAACTTTCAGTAATGTTGACCAAAGGCTGCTACAGCAAGCCTAGCGTAGCTGCTGTTCTTCACCAGAAACCTGTATAAATGGAGACAGAGAAGTACATAAAAAAATGGTGCTTATTTATGTAGTCAATTAACGCAAATCATGAGCGACAAAATGAAACCCGAAATGCGGGTTGTTAGTAGTTTGTATCAAAGTCAGAAATGAAAAACTTATTAAAGAACACTTGCACGCAATTGATGCCATTAACACAGTTTTGTATACTGTTTAGAAGCGAACTACTTTTAGATTGATCACCAGTTTTAAATACGATTTCTCTAAAAGAATAAATAAAAAAAATACTTTTACAAACAAGGTCTCATAAACCATCATGCTTTTTACGTGGGCGTGTAGAGAATATTGGTCAACTAAACATGTTACATGCACACGTAACAGAGAAACTGTTGTTACCTTTATAATCCCTGTAGGAGCTAGGAGCTCTATACTAAGTTGCCCTGGATCCTCCACACTGAATGGACTCAATAACAATCTATCATGAACAGAAAATGCATACAGGCTGTCATTGAAGATGAATTACTCAACATTTCAAATGGTCATCAGACATGTCAAAAGAGCTATAACAATATCACATCTTAGGATATTCTCATTGTCATGATTGTCTAGATTTATGCAATAACCATAACAGCAGGCAGTACAGCACAGCCAGAACTGAAACCGAGATATAATGCAGCTCAGTGGCGTAGCCAGGAATTTTTCAGTGGGGGGCGCTGGAACATTTCATGGGGGGGGGGGCGTCAAGCAGGGGCGTCAATCGCGAAGCCCTTACGGCGTGGGGTTCGGGGCCCGCTTAAGGGCCCCGAAAAAAAAAATGGATTCTAGATGTTCTGTGGTGTGATTTGAAGCAATTTCTTACGACTTTCCTCCATGCTTTAACTAATATTTTCTTGGCAAAAGATAATTATTTGAACATCGTTTTCGAGGTTGGAGACATTGAATCAGCTATCGGTATTCTGAGCTATTGGCGTGGGGTTCGGGGCCCGCTTAAGGGCCCCGAAAAAAATTGGATTTTCGATGCTCTGTGGGGTGATCTGAGGCAATTTCTTACCACTTTAACCAATAATTATCTTAGCACAAAAGATAATAATTTAAACATAATTTTCGAGGTTTTTTCAGCTAAAGGCATGAGAAAATTTTGTGAACATTGTTTTCGAGGTTGGAGTCATTGAATCAGCTACCAGAATTCTGAGCTATAGGCGTGGGGTTCAGGGCCGGCTTAAGGGCCCCGAAACATTTTGGATTCTAAATGCTCTGTGGTGCTATCTGAGGCAATTTCTGACCACTTTAACCAATATTTTCTAAGCAAAAGATACATTGTAGTATATAATAGGGCCCATGGCGTCATGTAGATCAATGATATTTTTTTTAGAAACTCAAAATCTCAGTGGGGGCGACTGGGGGGGCGACAAGGTTTCATGGGGGGCGGTCGCCCCCCCCCCACGCCTCCCCGGTGGCTACGCCACTGATGCAGCTCCTTCCATAAGTCCTACCATTTCCAAAAGCGCAATACAGTAAAAAAAACAACACACACACACACACCCATACTGAAAATTGTATTTTTGTGAAGACATTTCTTTGTTCTCGTGTAGTAAAGTTTTCGAGTTTGAAAGTGAAGTTTCAAAATGCTCTTACTTTAACCAGAATTAATTTCCTTGGCTGAAATTCGGACTTAATATCCCTTTTCTAAAACTCTTCCATTTGCGACTGATCAACCCACCTTGGAAATTCCTAGTTTTTGAGTAAAATCTTGTGGCGACGTATTCATCTATAGAAATTGTCCTGTGGAGACGTATACAATCTTTTGTTCCCTATTGTACACATGTCTCCAGAGGGAACGGTGTATCAGATCATACCCACAAACACATATTTACGTTACATACCAAGTGTGGATATTCCCTTGGTTTCGTGAGGTTAACAAAAACCAGTGGCAAAAAATATTCTCAAACTGTGAAAACTCTTTCAACCCAATTTTTTTCTATGATAAACCTAACCAAAAATGCCTAACCTGTTTTCCAGAAATGGGGAAACACTGTATGGACTGGCTTGAGAGTCAGCTTTTCTGCTGTGATTTACTCTCTGGAGCCTTAAGACTCTAGACATTTGGCACCAGTATTCCAAATGGCTATGTTGCATTTTGGAAAGCAAGTCTTTGACTTCAACACCTATACATACAAACACAGGAGCCCCACTACACAATAAAGCTCTATAAAAAACCTTGAAATTAAAAATGCACAACTCAACTTACAAAACCCCAACAGCGAATTCTCAGAGAAAATCCCGTCCCGGCCGTCGTCAATACCTGCAAGTACACTCGGACAAGAGACAGGGAAGAAAGAAAAAAAACTGCAAAAGAAAAAAAAAACAGGGTTAGTCTGTGCACTGATGAACTTGATTTCAACATCAAATCATAGAGTTTCCCTTCAAAACGCCATGAGGCCATTCTTTGTAACTTTTTGGGAAGAATTTTCCTCGAGAGTCAGCTTTTCTGCTGGGATTTACTCTCTGGAGTCTTAAGACTCTAAACATTTGGCACCAGTAT